>JAPMOR010052170.1:289891-342084 GCA_026543865.1 Argiope aurantia | reverse complement strand
AATTATTATTCTTATTTAGACACAAATTAATTCCACATTTATTGCATGAGATTGTAGAATACCCTTTAGCATTTAGGGTATTTTCACTAGAGTGACCCACCTACTTTTGCCCAATTTTCAATATCCCTCTCTTCTAAATTTCTCTACAAAAATAAACATATAGTAAATAATATTTTCGTCGTACATTAGAAACGAAACAACTGTACAGTGATGCAAATTTCTGTCACATGATTTTGGGAAGATTATTTGGTATATTCGATATAAATTGCACAGAAAATAACAAACACAAAAAATTCTGCTCATTATCGCTTTTATTAGCAAAAAAATCTTGGATTAATTAATAAAAATTATTCAAAAAATCCCATGTTTCTTCCAACCACAACAAACAACAGAATGACAAGTTCAGAACAGCTATAATGATTGTGACATTTTTTTTAACAGCTACATACTTCATTACGCAATAGTCGTGAAAAAAGTTGCCAGCAGCAACCAATTTACAGTGCAATTGTTTTGAGTACAATTTTTTGTTCTCTGAATGTTATGATGGAAAATTGCCATCATCATGCAAAGAAGGGTTAAGAAAGTTTTATTATTATAAAGAGCATTTAGTATGCACAAATAATTTCTTGAATATTGAATACGTAATCCGAACCATAAGTTACATAAATCGTTTTGAAATAGCGATAAATTTGTGGAGTAAAGCAGACTGTTATTAAATATGACAAAATCATTGAACACCTGTTTAATAATTATGCAATTTTAAGAAAATTCATTATTAAATCAAAAATTTGATTACATGTAAAAGATCTTCATCTAAAAGTGCAATTGCATTTTGTTTAACTGAACTGCAATTTTAAAGCTATTCAAGATTTATTTTGCTATGTTAAACCATGGTTTATTGGGAATTTGATTCATTGGAATAAGCAAGACGGATATCTCCATCTCAGGGTTTTGCGGTTCCACTACGCAATGTGGCTCATTTGGTATTTAATTCTTCACAATACATTATATTGTACAATATTATTGGGTAGTGTACAAGATTGTTTGATATGACACAATATTAAACGATATTACGCTCATTGCGCGATACCATGCTATTTTATGCAGTACCTTTGTAACATATACAGAGTGGGAAATAAATGTTTAAAACATTTTTTTATTTGACTGGGATTTATTATATTTATATTAAATACATTTCATTTAGTCTATTAGCAGATCTTTTTGAATATATTCACTAGTACATGCAGCAGATTCGAAGTTAATTTGCAAAATTTTTAAGGCCTTTCTTTCATTATAAATTTAGAAATGAAATCGCCATCTTAAAATTAAAAAGTAAACAAAAAAGTACTTCCAGAAATAACTTGAAGCTTCATGCTTTACCTATGGCCTATTGTATAAATATAACTAATTCAGGTATCGAGATAAATGCACTTATTTGCTTATTTTATAATGATACAAGAAAAAAAGATGTTTCTAACCAATAATGCGACAGAAACCATTTTCAACTTGACCCGGAGAACATTCACTGAAGTGGTTTCAACGCGTAAACATGTTTTAAGTGACACGACGAACACCTTACTACTTTCGAGTTTCATACAAAGACCAATCGGGTACAATGACCCACTGAAACAATTAAGGAGGGACAAAACTGTACCCACGTAAATCATTTTCCGGAATCACAATAGTAGTGACTAATAGCTAAACTTATGAAATGCTCAACTTGAATAACCATACTTCTTGGTAATAGGAAGTCAAAAGTAATAAAATTAAAATCCGGTAACATCCTTTGTAAAGAAAACAAATAATTTGGGTTAGAATTTCCGGATTAGTTTTTATTTATATGCCAGAGAAAATTAATTCTCAGTAACTTCAGAGCATTCATTAGAAGGGCAGTCCTCTGCTTCAAACGAAGAATAGTATTTGTTTTTGCTAAAAGTATAATAAAGAGTTAAGAATGGGTGTTATAGATTGAATCATTCTAATATGTGAAATGTCATTCATTTCTTACGAAAGAAATAGAGAAAAGCAGATTTCTTTTTAACAATTAATACATTTAAAAAAATAATTAAAGCTGCTCATTCTACAAAATATTAAATTTAATAAACTCTTTATAGTTCAAAAGACAAATATTTTTAACATGTCGTTCAAATGTATCTGCTAATTCTTATTATAAACGTATTTACACGACATTGATCCATTCCAAGAAGATAAAAAATCCAGTTTACTTTGTTCGGTAAAGAGAATGAAAGTGATCACTGATTAACAAATAATCTGGAAACTTATTAATTTGCTTTTGCAACGAAAATAATTTCAGATATTTTAGGAAATTTAAAAATGAAAAGGAGAGCAAGAAAATTAAGTCTAAGCAGTACTTACTTTTTTGCAAATTTAGCCCTTCAGTTTATTTATATTAATGTCTCGTTTTTAAAGCAACTTTAGGACTATTTTGGGATGGAACCGCGGTCTGAAGACGAGGACGTCAATTGAACTGGCACCCCCTATCCAAACTTCCGCACAACACCAGCAGGAGAACGCTTGGCACCGACGGATTTAAAGGGCATCAGGCCCGCTTACGCGGCTGTTCTTCGGTGGAATCGGGTCTCGAACTTGAAAACATTTTATTAGAATACTGTTGAATTAAAATAGGATCGTTGAGGTTGCAGAAGTAAATATGATTGGCATTTAAATATAATTTTTACCCTGCATTAAATTCCAGGCTTCAAGTAATTAAATTATTAAGAAATTTAAAGTATTAAGAAAACACACGGGACAACGATTATTTAAAGTATTCATGAAGAAGAATTTTAAACAGATGGAAGTAGAATTCCTACCATAATATCAAAAGTTTTTGAGGTGCAATTAAAAGTATTTTAAAGATTAATCTTTTTGAAGTGTGTTCGATTCTTCAAAAAATGAAACATACTTCTCAAGTCTCGATTTTTTTTTTTTTTTTTTTTCATTTAGCACACAACGAGGCGAATAATTCACCTCAAAATGCTTTTTCTTTTCTTATGCAAAGTGTCACTAATGGCATTTTTTACTTGCCTAGAAAATGTACACATTTTTCTATGCAAGCAGAAGCAAATCAGTAGTCTTCATTTTTTTTTTTTTTACAATGCTAATGTAATTTACTGTAGGTGTTTGCATGATTGATCTTATTTTTTTACCTGTGTTTGAAGTTGCTCTTAAGTATCGAACCTGTTTCTAAGTCGACATGGTGAGAATTAAATTTTTCACGTTGTGCTCTCTGCATACATAATAAATCCAGAGTAGAAGCTCCCGAGATAAGCCTGAAAATGTCCACGGTTTGTTGAAAACTAGGTGACTAATCTGTGATAACATGTCCTACTATCTTCTATTTCTTTAACCATAATCTGCTTTTCGCTACATATCTTTTATCTTCATCTGCTTACTCATTGACACGTGTTCTTTCGTGTGCCTTATTATATTGAGATAGTGGGATTCCAAACTAATGTATTACTAAAGTCTTTGTGAAATGACATTATTTGCGATAGAGAAACTAGTAAATATATTTTAATCTTTTAGTCATTTTCAAATGAAATCTTTCAATAAAAACTATAAGTACCACTACAATTGGAATTTATTTTTCTTCATTCCTTAGAATTAAATTTTTAAATAATTGTTTGCGGTACGTTATCTTGTAAAACGGTGTAAAAAAAAAGGAATATATCTTCCCATAAAGGAAAGATTTATATCGATTGGTTCGAATTAAAATGCCTCTATTCAGAGCATTATAGTGGGGGGCAGGGGGAAGCCCAGTGACTTGATGAATCTACTCGTATATATCTACAGATCTACATCGTATACATTTCGGAACATGGAAGAACGAATAACAGATAATTTGTAAAATTTAACAATGAGGAGAAATAGGTACTTAGTTCCTAATATAAGCACCATTCACCAAACAGTTTTGTCTTTAACAAAATGTCAATTTAATTGAGGCATTTAATGTAAATTGTAAAGGCATCTTTAAATGCATGTAAACTGAAGCGAAGTAAAGAGTTCGAAGGTACTATCAATAAGATATTTCGTTTCTTCTTTTTTGTTTTTGTTTTGGTAACTTTCTTTTCTTTATGTTCTGAATCGTGCATCCTTAATGGGAGGAAAATCTTTAAATGGGAGAGACGCAGAATAATTACAATCCCATTTTTAATAAATATGAAAGCTACTTTAGGGAAACTTGAGCCAGGATCGGATAAGGCTTTTATGGCTCTTAAACAGTGAAAATTTTAATTTAATATTTATTATAAGTAGCTTTAAGTAGCAAATTTTGACAAATTAAAATAACAAAACGCTTAATTGCAGATCACCTTCTAAAAGGTTTGTTTCAGTATATTTCGATATAAAAAAATGCAGCACTGAAATTCAGAAATAATTTTAAGCCAAATAGTAAGAAAAAAATGACAACTTTTTTCTGAACTCAATTTAAATGATGCGTAATTACAGAATCGTATATTTTTTCTTAAATTGTAAAGCATCACATTCATTTAACAAAGCTTCAATAACAAAGCTTGCAATCGGCAATTAATTAGAAATTTCACAGCAGAAGTACTCTAAAATTAATCTAAAAAAATTTTATTTTAATAAGTTCGATTGCACAACCTTTGTATCAGAAAATTAAATAATTTACCACTAGTAAACCTGAAAGCACAAAAATTAAATGTCTTTCAAAAAACAGCGAAAGATTTTCGGAAATTTTGGATTCCCCTAAAATGTTGTGGGGTCCTAAGCCAATTGTCCAATTTGATCATTCGGCCTCAATTTCAGAAGCAGTCATTCAAATTGCAGGACAGACCAACTTTCTTCTGTTAAAACCTATGTTCTGCCACTTTAACCTTAGTAAAACTAAAAAAAATGATAAAATCGGTTTAAATGTTGCATATCAAACAGTTTGGGTTTTCAAATACAAACTAATTTTTTAAAAAAACATGACTAAAATTCTGATCAAAATTTTGTAGATCCTATCATTGATCTTTAAATTGAAAGAATTTTACCTAGTCTGACGCAGCATGGCCAAATCTATGGCCCTTGTGTCAAAAATCCAAACCTATAATTGATTTATTATGATGTTTCAATTTATAAGGTAAGCATTTCAGCAAACAGTGCAATTTTTTAAAAAATATTATTTTTCCCCACTGATTTTGAAATTTGCTGCATCTTGAACATTTTTTTTTGAAAAGAAATGTGCTTTGTAAAATGTTCGGAAAGAGAACAAAAGAGTTTCCTTTTTCATGCAACGTCAAGAATGTTTGACGGAAATGGTGAAGTTTTATTTTTCTTCAATTAATCTTTCTTCAGTTCTGCTTGTCAAGTTTTGAGAACAGAGGATAAAAAAAACTAGTCTTCTAAAGACCCTTCGCACGGCGAAAATAGATGTATGAAATTCTAACAATAGGTAGTGCCTGACAAAGAAAAATGTCTACTAACACAGTAAAAATCTTTTTTTCTAAAGATATAATTACGAGAACCTAAACCAATGTCTTAACTAACTTTTATATTATCATTCCATTCTTTTATCATGTCTATTTATTTTATCATTCCATTTAATTAGTTAAAATTGAGAATTTGTCGCACTGATTAATCATGTAAAGGATTCAAAATGATTTTTGGAAGACATGTAAAATGGAGTCAATTTTAATTCATGTCATCTTTGAAAAAAATAAAGAAAGAAACGACAGAAATTCTGAAAAGAGTGATATTAGATGAAATGCACAGTTCTGCTCTGACGTTATGTACATGAACTCTATTATTAAAATTTATGATTTGTTTCCCCGTATGAACTTTTTATTTATTCCCTACTGGTACCAAAGCCTTGAAAATTCGTAAAGATAAAATCTAGGAGTACTTTTTATTGGAAAAATTTTGGAAACGGTCGATAAAAAACGGAATTTTTTTTAAAAATTTTGATAAAGTTCTGATGGAAGAACAATTTTATTTCTTTAGAAATTTTACAAAATGCATTAGAGAATCAGAAAGTAATTAATAGAACAGTTCCTACAAAGAATGAAAGTGGGATGTCGAATGTCTGATTCGTATCTTGAAATCCGATATGTATGGAATTTTCCAGCTTTATATTTTAAATTTGAACCACACATATTAATGGAAGTATGTTTAAAGACTTCATATTTCCTTTCCTCAAAGATATTTGCACTTTTTCAGACGTATGTTAAAATTATTAGCTTTCATTTTCCAAAGAAGAAAATGAGTATTTTTTTTTCATAGATCTTCTTTTTTTCACATCCATATTATCCTATAATATGAAATAATCTTACTTAGAATTCATGAAACTGGCTTCTCGGATACATAAGGTATGGTTCGATATTTTGAATTCTGGTCAGACTACAAGGACGTCATGTAATGAGGCATTAATCTGTCCAAACTTCCATACCACATGCGAATGAGCATATTTGGCACCGACGGATTATACATGCACTAGATCCGATTCTTCGATTAAAGCAGATTTCAATTTCTCAACCCTCAGTATTACAGGCCACTGTGGTCCATGTAAAACATAATATTGTTACAACTTATAAAAATCATGTTTCTGAGAGCATAAATAAAAACTTATTCAAATAGTAATCACTGCGAGACTTAGGCAGACATTATTCGAAAAGATTGTAGAAGCATTTTCCATGCTTTTATAAATGAATGAACATAAATATTTTAACTGCAAGGATAAATAACGACGTGAAGAAAAAAGGGAGATATAAAAAAATTATATTTCATGATTTTCTTAAAAGACAATTCTACTGTTTATTAAGATTCAGAAATAAAGAGGTTGGTATCCATTTTACACTTTTTATAAAAAGAAAAAAAATTATTACTTTCTAAAGCTATTGTGTTATGTTGTATTCGAAAAGAGAGAAATTCTTCCAGATTTTATTTTATCGTACTGATTTACAAAGAAAAAAATGGCGTTATTCTTTTGTTAAATGCATTTTATCTAGCTTTTCTGACAATACAATTTATCAAAAGTTTTAAGGAACAGGATTTAAAATACAGAATATTACATTAAATGAAAATGGCATTTTTAACTAATAAAAGGAGTATGATTCTTTTCACATATAAATCTATGCACGGATACTAAGCTAAAAACATACTGCCACCTTAATATTATGGGTCTAGTTTTTATTTTCAAAAACCTCCAAAAATTAAGGATTGTATCGTTCAAATAAGTGTAAGACTCAAAGAGCTTATAGTTCTGCGAGATAAAATCTTTCGAAACTGATGAAATTCTGCAACAGTTGTAAAAGAACAACACCTGTAGTTTATAAATACAAGCATAAATATTTATAAAGTACAAGTTCCCTGTTCGGCAGAGATCCGGATTCTAATGATATCCTATATATTTTGTAAGGATTAGAGTCCAAAAAAACTGGTTACTTGGTAAAAAACTAAAACCGTGGGTGTTCTGTTAATTAAAGACCTCCCAGAATGTCATAACTTAGGGGATTTTTTCATTAGCTTTAGTTCCGATTTCATTGAAACAACTTACTTTCTGAAATAGAAACACTCTTTATCTGAAGGCTATAAATGTTTCGTAAATAATGCGCACTAAAGTAGAAATGTTTCAGAACAATCTAAAAGTGGTTTAATTCATTTTATTAATAAAAAGCTTTTTGCTAAAGCTTTCGAAACTTTTTGTCAGTGCAAAAATATCGCTGGATTTAAGATATTTATTTAGGAAGCAAACAATATTTTAAAAAATACTAAAGTTAGTATTATGCAGCTAAGGTAACATTTTAAGGATGGCTCGTTTTTAATTCATGCTCTCGGAAAGTAGGAAGTGTTCTTTTTTTAACAAAACTGTTTAAAAAAATAATAAATGGGTCGCGAACGATAAGCACAGTTCCATTGTTTGATTTTCTTTTCTTTTCTTTTCTTAAAGTCAACTTTGTTTTACGACCTTTCAGCTTAGTGTTGCCCAGCATTGCAACCTTCCACATATTTTCCTTGATTATTGAATTCACCTCTCCGTTATTATTACTCGGTAAATCCTGTCCCACATCGTCCTTGGCCCTGACTTTCAACTCAAGGCAGACGCAAATGCTGAAAAGACCTTTGAAGATCAAGTTTTAAAAATACGTATGGTTTCGCCCAATCTTCTATGAGATCCATGAATTAGTTATTACTGAGATAAAGCTGACGATTGACCCTGTTTTTGACACCACCGCTCCCAAATGAAGAAGGTCCATTGCAAGAGCAACGTGCGTCATGCTTTTATGAAGTGACATACCAGCTCTTCGATCTGACCTTGCCACCCAATAACACGGGCGGCTCCAGGTCACAAAGGTCTTCTGCAAATCCTGGAGCAGCAAAGGATGTATGAGGGAGAAGGAATCAGACTTTCTGGAGCATTTGAAAGAGTGTTATGAGTGTGGTTGACCTAAAACGATTATATGAAGCAATTTACTGTGTTGTCTGATTTCTTTGCTTGTAAACATCGAAGAAATCCTATTTACATTACAACACTTTCATCACATGCCCTAAATAGATGTTTGAGGATTACAAAATAAATTTTATGCTAACGCTTGAAGAGTTTTCAGAGATAAATACTCCCGTAAGCGAACTTAAATTGTGCTAATAAAAGTGAAAAATTGTCTTTGCTCCATTTAATTGTTTTCTATGAAAGTAAATCGACATAAAAGTTTATTGGAATAAAGATACTTAGTAACTATGGTTCTTTTATAATTTTAATTGCTTTGCACTGTACTCAGAATTAAGAAAACATTTTCTTTAATCTTTCTATCGATTAAAATTACGTGCAAGTTTTATTATTTATGATATCTATCAAACGACAACTAATTAACTTTAGATTTTATCAAAAGGAAAACTGCAGTACCATTATAAACATTTAGGTATCAAAATAATTACTTATTTAAAGATTTTTTTTTCATTTCTATATCAAAACAAAGTACCTAAATTATTAACTGTGTATTTATTAGCTACTTATATGGACATCCATCTCTTCGTAAATGTAACATTTATAATCATCCAGTATTTTCGTCAGTCAGAGATGTCAGATCAACATACGATCGAAAGATCTAAATTGCAGTAATTCTTCAAATGAAAATAGATTGGCAACATTAAATATGCTATTTAGACTTCGAATAGGAATTTTTATAAAATGAAAGTGTATACAGCTTTTTTTAAAACTTTACTCGACCTTAAAGATGAAAACAAACGATAGAACGTTGTTTGCATTTTTCTGTAATAATAATAACTAATTAATTCTTTGAATTTAAAAACTGATTTATTATACCTTTATAACAATATATCAATTTATATGTCTTTCGCACATTTTTCCAATTCTACTTCAAATACATCATATTTTGTATTGATGAGTTGTTTAATTTACAGAGAGAAATACGTATCATAAAAATTAAGCAAAATATTGAAGTCATTTATGCAAATAAGCTTAAAAACGCAAAAGTAAAATCGTCTCAATAACTGAAAATTTATCATCTTTACTTTACTTAGTAAATGCACTCATTTCTATGCAACACAACTTAAAACTTTTTCTAGTGCTTAGCTTTTTAAACTTAGTATTTCAAATTTTTATAACTCATTTCTAATATTTTTTCTTCTTTTTTGCAGAAAAAAGCATAATTTGCCTTCATTGCACTACAAATGTCATTATAGCGTTCATATTTAACTTTAACCAGAACTAGTAAAGTTAAATATGACTCCTTATATTTTTAGGCCAGAAATTTTAGAACATTCCCATATGAGCATTAAAGCGTAATTGATAATAACTATGCCTCAAATCTCAGTGCAATAAATTAGAATTAATTATAAAGGGATTTGATGAAAATCAATAAAAATGCACGAACAAATATTATAAGGAAGAATTCTGTTATTCCTAAATCTAAAATCTAATATTTTATAGACTCAAAAATTAATTAAAGTCCTATAATAAAGTAATAATAAAAGATTTCATAAACGCTTTTTTTATTAGATTACTAAAAATAAAAGAAGTTTATTATATATATGTATAATCAATTATAAAATACTGGAGACGCTGACAGAAATGCTACAAATAGTTTAGAATTTTAATAACTATTAAAATACATTTCAATTTTTAGTGAAATATTTATTAGTTTTTTTCTCAAATAACTTTATAGCATCATTTACTGTGCCTTTAGCAGTTTGTGTTCTTGTTGCTGTTCTCCACATATACATTATATAAAAAAATTTTAGGCGATGATAAAAGAGTTCCTTTTCATCTTTCCTACTTTTATTATTTTTTGCATCTTTTGGTTTTTGATACATTTCTTAGTTAACTAAAATAAATATAGCAGAATCTAGACAACGAAAAGAGATTCGAAATAAATAAAAGACTGTAACAACTACTGCAGCTATATTAAAAAGCTTCAACATGCATCGACGGTTTCTTATGCCATAAGTATTCATGTAGAGAGCTTAGTAGCAAATGAAAGAACTCATCTCTAAGTCCATTCCAAACTAGTCACCAAATTAAAATTCACATAGCAGAGTTAGATCAAATAAGCTCCATCAATTACATTTCCTTCAATTAATTCAAACCTAAGTTTCTTATGAGATCTCGTTGGCTTGAAAACTTCCTCAGAAAAGTAATGTCTTAATTCTCTGATAACCTGCTACGGCAATCGCTTGCAGCAACCACTGGTAGAAATTAATTCACTTGATGAAGAAGTAAACGAAGCAAATGAAAGGTGAAAAATTGAACTCGAACAGTTTTAATTATTGCAGTAAGGAATTTCTAAGTTTAATATAAGTTGAAGTAAATATTACTTAAGTCTGTTACATCCTGGTGATTATAAAATGTTGAGATTTCTTTAATTATAGCAATCACAGAAATAGCACAAATCCAGATAAGAATTTTCAATGGGGAATTTTAATGCCTATAGACCATTAAAAGCAAGTAGTCAAGTTTTGAATTAATTTTTTAGCAAAAGCAAACCTCTCAATAAATTTCAATTTAAAGAAACATTTTTAGTAAGAGTCAAGTAAAAAAAAATCTTATTTAAATTACTCTTCCAGGTTTCGGCTATTATAAATTCCATTTATTATACAAATCTTGAAGGCCCATCAAGTAATTTGCTTTATTTTGCCACAATTAATCAAAGAAAACAAAGTTTTTAATTTTAAAAACTCAATATTAAATTAATTAATATGAAACCTTCCTTATGATTTTTGATATTTGCAAGAAAAAAATTTCAAGAAATCCAAACTATTGATTCAAATTAACTGAGCAGTTTGCATTTCTGTATGAAACAAATAAATGGCATTTCAGTTTTATTTATAAAGTTAATTTAAGAAAACTGTTTCAAAATGACTATATAGTTTTGAATGTATTATTTATTGAATACTACTTTTCACAAGATGAATATGTTGAATGACTTATGAATCCTCTTATACAGATTCTAACACTTTTCTTAATGCAATCAAAATGATGAACAGAACTGTACATATTTGTACACTGTTCATTATTTTTTTTGGAAATCTTAATTCACAAAATATCTCCCAAAAGATATTTATTGTGTTCATACATATCATCACATTGCTTTACAAAACTTATACACTCTAACAGAAATATCACTGATACTATATTATTATATAAGTTTTTCATTATTTAATAGTAATGAAAAACTATTTTTTCCCATGCAGTATCATGCTCAGAAAGTGCGATTGAATTACAAATGTGGTAACAATTCCATGAAAAGATAACTGCTATTTGTTATCTCTAATACTAAATAAGTAACTCGAGTTTTACAAGGCATATAATTCTTCACCTAGAAGCACCATTTAAACTCAATTGCTAGTTTGAGCATAACGGTTTTTCAATAGTGTTTTTTGTTCCTTGTTGTGAAAGAATGCATTTCAGAAAAAGAGAAGTATTTATTTCGGTTATAAACAATTCCGCCTTTCAATTCTAAATCCGTTTAGAAAAGCGACAAGAAATGAGATGTTCTCTCGAATCACGACCACCCCTGGAGTCATTTGCAATTCAAACAAAACCTCGTTCTTCTAGTGTTTCATCTAATATTCCATACCCCGTTCAAATGATGTCTTTCTGAATATTTAATCGAAACCTCTTTTAATTAAATATTTAATAGATATTGTTAGCTCTGTTTTCATTACATAAAATCTGAAAAAATCTTTGAGAACAAGGCAATTTTCTTCTTATGGATATTACAGATAATTCTAGTATATGTCTAAAAATGTGAAAAAAAAATTATTTCAGCTGAATGTTTTTCTATTAATATGCTATGATTACAAAAATATCTTATCTGTTCGTAATTTATATGCATATATTAACTTTATTTTTCTTTTTTGTAATAAGAGTGCTTTCCTTTCTGGCAGGGAAATTATTTTAGAAGGAACATGATGAAATATATTTTTACGCTTGTTTCTTTAATTAGATTTAGCTATGCAATTGGAAACCAACTATTATTTTTTTTAAATATTTTTTTATTTGACTTTATTTCCTATTTGCAATGGTGGAATTTTGTAGAAACATCAAAGATTTTTTTGCTCACTTCCTGCTGTACTGAGTTTAAGAAATTTTATAAATGACATTGCCCTCGGTGGGCCACCTCGTAATTGACGATGAGAAGCTTCCGGTATTGTGATTGATTCTCGCCACCCTTGAAGGTATATGAGGTGGGGGGGTGGATACCTCCTATAGATGACGAGGCGTACTTCCTTAGGAAAGGGTTGTACTATGGCCGGTGATGTCCCCTAGGACTCGACCACAGTTCCCACCAGTGTTGCTGTCTCGGCGGCCCGGTCATTCAGGTTTTACCGTGTGCTTTCGGCCGAGTAGGAGTAGTCAGTCTATGATTCTAAATACATTAGCAATGTATGTACATTATTGCTAACCTAGTCCTTCTGGCTAATCCAGCCTGAAAAAATGGTTGCAACATCAGTAACGTAAAAGAACAATTTATAAATTTAAAATAAGTGTAACAAAACAGAATAATTTCCGATAAGGTGAGTATTACGATTTCAAGAAAATCTCAATAAATGTAGCAATTATATAATAGGATAAAACGTATTGCAATGAAAATAATAAAGACACTGTTTGGAATTTTAAAAAATATGCTTAACAATAAAGACTTTGTAAAAAAACACACACAATAATTTTTGTTCGTGCTTGCCTTACACAAGGCCCTTCGTCTTCATTAAGAGAAAAAATGAAACTTGCAAATGCTTCCCCTCAACTTCCTCGTAAACAAACACAATATGTACGTTTTTGTGCTTAGTAGAATAATGCAGAAAACCAAGTATTCCTTTTGGATCTCTTCTCTCCTACTGTTTAGCTTCAAAATTTCATACAGACATACCATTTTGGTGATAAAATCAAATACTAAATTTCTTTTTTTTTTAAAGTTGTCTCATTTTTTGTACGTCGCTTCTCTTTTCCTGTCACAACTTGCATTTTGCCCACGACACGTAGGAGGAACGTAGCAGATGTCCACTCCCAATGCCTTGGCAATGTTGCCAATGTAACACCTTGCATTCCTCATTTGATTACGGTAAAAGAAAACTAGGCCGGGTAGTCGCGAAACGGATATTCAGGAGTGTACTGTATATCAGAAATTTAATCTGTCAACAGCTCTTTTTTAACTTTTAGGATCAACTCTACAATATAATGAGGAAAGGTATATTTTTCTAAAAGCAATCAAATCTATTTTATTTTGAATACTATTACCGGCGAGGAAAATCTTAACACCAGTTTCAATTATAACAGACCTATCATATAGCAAGAACAAGTTTCCTGAATGGCAGAACAGCTTTCCACTTTTGCAACACATTTCCCCTAAAGCATTCGCAGAAAAGCGAAGGTGGCTTTGATACGATGAACTAATTACACTGAGCAGATGAAATCTTCCTCTGGAGAACGTGGGGTGAAATCGAATGAGAAGGGAAAAAACCACAAAATATTTTATTCCTTTTCAAAATGGAACCATTTGTCATGTCTTATGGAGAAAAAAGCATTATAGGAGACAAGAAACGAAAGTTTACTAACGGTTCGATTTTATAACATTCTAAATAACAGAACAAATTGACATCGGAATCCATCTGAAGATTACAACGATTTTGTAATAATCGGAAAAATAATGGAAATTTGAAGACAGAAGTTCTGGTTTTATTCTCATAAAAACCTAACAGAGAAGTTGAAATTTCATTTCATGATATCTATGAATTTTGAACGATTAAATATGTTCAGATCAAGTGTAAAATTTTAAGTGGTACTTTATTCGAACATGCAACCTAATAAGTCCCAAAAGTGGAAGGTTCTTTCTCAGTTTGAGGTGGCAGTGATGATGAAAATAAAGTAATAAAATGAAATATAAAAACAATAAGGCATATAAAATAATAAAATAAAAGTAAATTATAAAATAAAATACCAACAAAATATTAACTTTTATGAATAAAGAACGAGATAGGACTTCTGCTAAGCCATCTTAAAAGAGTACAAGAGGAGGAACTTATTGAGTTCATATGAAATGTAATATTTGTTATAGTAGTGAACAAATTATTGATTATGCGGACATTCTTCAGATTTACAAAAATTTGCTTTTTTTTTTAAAGTAACGAGATCATTTCTTTAAGTTTTAAAATAGAGATCCAAGATTGATCTAAGATTTCAATATTATTTTTTTGTTTTGCTTTGTTTGTCTTCAAGCTTGAGAGCACTGTTAATGGACAGGTGCTGAAAAAAGGTATATTACCAAAGATCTCTTTTGAAATGTAACCATGGATGTCTTCTCGAACGATTTCACTCGGTTTAGATTGCATTTATAACGCCTTGATAACTTTAATACATCTCCTTCATGATTAATTCTAAATTAAGAGTCTTCATCTCCTATCTTGCAAATTAACAATTGCTTTAAAAAAATTTCTTTATAAACACTAAACAAGCGAAACAAAATAAAAGTATCCAAAAATGAAGTATTTCACATTAATATACTTTCTAAGAAATATTATGGCCTTCGTTCCAAAGTAATATTTATTTTTATTTTATAGGAGCTGATGTAATAAAATTGTACATCAATTTATTTATTTTGCTACTTGAATTTGTCAGTAAAAGTGAAGAGTTTTAATGAATGAATTTACTAAATTTCAGCCATCTCAGCTGAAAATAACGCGCTGAAGGTCTGAAGTTTTATCAAGTGTAATTTTTAATACTACTAATGAGAAAATACGATTATTTAATGTTGTGGGAAACATTCTTGAAAAAACAATCAGACAGCAAAACGTTTTCTGAAAATTATAGCTTATTTATTGAAGTGCGGACAGTTGATTTATAATCCTTAAAATCCTCATCATTTTCATGATGAATGTTTTTGTTTTCCAAGAAAAATAACGGATAAATAAAAATTTATTTAAATTATCAATGACAAAAGAAAGAGTAAAATTGATACATTGAATAATATCTGTTTATATATTTTTACCTCTAATGTTACATTTTTGGTATTCAGATAAACCCATTTCATGTTAAAACCTTTTAATAAAATTTAAATTTGATAATAATTTTGAAAAAAAAAAGTGTTGATGCTCGATACCATTTCATTTCTGTGTTAAATATCAGTTTATATAAAAGAAATCTTTATTAAACAAAACGAAAGCAATGCTTTTCTTTCATAAAAATTCTGTGATTGAGTATTGTATTAAAACAATTGATCCATCACTCGGCCAATGTAATTCATCCACATCAAGCCGGCAATTTATCTTGAATGAAAAATTAAGGAAAGTAAGATATGCTGTAGAATATAGTATGGAAAAGACATATTACATCCGTTTCAAGGAGCCATAATATTTCGTTTCCACCAAAAGGAATTTTCTATTAAAAAAATCCAGAGAAATATTGGCATTAACACAGCGGCCTACTTTTTTTTTTTTTTTTTCTTCACTTAGTTGAGGAATGTAGGAAAGGAAACCCTTGATAGGCGCCCCTTGCCTGTTGGGGGAAATCCGCGAAGGAAGGTGACCTCTTGACCCGCATAGTGAGTAGAGACATGAAATCCTGGGCTACATAAATCAAGGCTTTGTCGCAAAAAGAGGAGGTACAAGGATTACCTTGCATGCTGCATCAAGATTCATTCTCTGTGGCAGGTTAGGTTCATTCATTTATGACATATGGATTAAAAGGATGGAAACGAAATACTAGGGGGTTAATATTCTAAGATTTTATCGCTTGGAAAAGACTGAATTCAATTAATTTTTAATAGGTTCTTTCTAAAATTAATGACAACTCAGGCTAATAGTGCGTAGAAAGATAAGAGCGGTTACATCACTATTGAATGACGCAATCTGAATTATCCAGGGGGTATAAATGACTTCCATTAAAATAAGCAATTTTAGTAAAGTTTTAGTTCACTACATTTCATGCTTAAACATAGGTTTTATTCAAAAATATCAATCTCTATTGCGAACCTTATACATATAGGGCGATTCAATAAATGTTGACGAAACGAAAAGGCAAATCAGATAGACGGAAACAAAAATCACATTGAAGCTCAGGATCTTAAACACTAAATAAAGGATCTAAAGTGAGTAAAAGAATAAAGCAATCTAACAGCTTTCTAGCCGTGGTTTCCTCGCGAGTAATATGAAACCTTTCATGTACCGCGAACTAACTAGAATGCATATTTATACGGGGATGTTTAACAGGAGAATGCATTCAAGATCCAACAGGACATCTTGAGAAGAGGGATTTGTTATTGGATACTTTTGTGTCTGTCAATGCTTCCTGCAATATCAGTTTCCGCTTTTTCAGTAGGCTAAGCTGTGGGCTTTAAAATAATACCTGATGCTTACATATGTAATTGATCGGTAAATAAAGTATTTTGGTTGATTTTTACTTATCGTCCTCGCATTAGATATTGTTTTAAAGAGCCTCTAAGTCGGATCTTTCATTTCTATCAGATTATTTGTTTCTGTATACATTATTTGTTTTATTTTATCAACCTAAGTCGAACTCATTAAATGGATTGATCATTCTACCCATAGCCATCAGCATGAACTTTCATGAGTTATAGTTGAATATTGTTTATTAGTATTCAATTCATCTAAGTAAACGGAACTCGGGTATCATATAGACGTCTTATTATAAGAGCATATGATCATGTTTCAATTGCTTTAAGGTATCCTACTAGATTGTAAAGATACTTTTTCCAGAAAAATTTGAAATTTGTTTTATGATATGAAAATAAAGTCTAGACTTCAGATTCTAAAACATTTGTTTTTAATATATGTAAGATAGAACTATAGACACTGTAGTTGCAATAATATACAACAAAAATAAAATGGGAAACGGTAATATTTTTAACCGAAAATGGGCGATTTATTTTATTTTTACCGTAAAATTCTCCAAAATAATATTATGTTTATATTAATTCTCTACCTGCTTTTTTTAGCATTTCAGTTTAAAAAAGAGTGAAAACTACATTTATTTCCAAGCACAGTTGGATGAACTTATTTACAAGTAGAATATCTAAACGCATTTTCTGAAGAATGAATATTTCACTGCGATTGATTCACGGAAAACATGATAGCTCAAAATCGATTCAATAAAATTATGTGAAATTTGATATGCATGTATTCAAAACCTTAGCGAGTGTGAAACCGCGTATTTTAAGATAGCTTCATTTAAACATGTAATAAACATTTTTAGTTCAAAACGTTGACAAATTTTGATTAAAAAAAAAGTCATTAACTTCAAATGCTCATAAAATTTTTATTTATTAAAATAATTTTTATCTTGTGGTCTGTTACATTTTATGTATTTTGAGCTATATATAAATGAAATAAAAATCAAATATTTCCATTATTTTTTAACTTACTCTGTTTTTCCTAACATTGAAGATTTTGCTAAATTTTCATTAAATAAACAGGGTTTTTTTTTTTCTATAACTAAAAGGCAATGACAATTTTTTCTTCTAATAATAATGGCCTTTCAAGTCTGTTTTAGTTATTTGGTACAGTAAAAAAATGATAATGTATCATTTTTTTTAAAATTTCGTCTCCGAACCTACTATGATACTTGAACTATTTTTGCATTAGAGATTCTGGACAATTTGAGGTCCATCTACAGTTATTTTCCTGCATTTCAAAACGAAAATATTTTTAAATTAAACATCTTATTAAGCTATTTTGAAAATTGAAACGTAATGGAGTTTGTGTTTATTTAGATAAAGATTATCTTGACAAATGAAACTAATTATAAAGCAAAATTAATTTTATCGCAAGAACAGTGATAGAATTTCCCCCTGAATCTTTAGCATAGCATTTTCAAATACAGTACATTCCCAAGTATCAGGTCTACTGCGTCGGAAGAGCAGGCCGGATAACAAAAACGCCGGATAGGCCGGATTTCTAGGAACTCATTTCTTTGTCCACCAGTACAAGAGGACAAGATTTTTTTATATGAAACACACCACTGTTCTATTTCTGCTCAATTTTTTCCCAGTCACCCAATTTATACAACAACTGTACTTTTCCCAACTTCTAGCTCCGAAGTTATAGTTTTTGCTTTTACATCAGTCTTGTGGTTGTATAGCACCTAATTCTTCCTCCATAATCACTACAACTTTTTTTTTTGGTTTAGCACTTATTTTGAAACCTTCGTTGTAAAACATTTACAAAACATTAATCATAACCGAAGAACAATTTACGAATACTGGACGTACTATGCAGTTATCAGGAACAGCGGTAACAATTGAGGTCCTTTACACATTGGCAAAACAATGAACAACTAGCTGCTTTTTTCTTGTCACAACATGTATTTTGCATGTGACACGAAGGAAGATCGTAGCAGACACCCTCTTCCTTTGCAATACCTTGGCAATGTTGCCAATGCCTTCCTCAATTAATTACGACAAAAGAAAACTAGACCGGATAGTACGGAAGCCGGATAGTAATGAATTAGATACTCGAGAGTGTACTGTACTAGTAATTTAGAATAAGAAATATTAAATCTGTACAGATGACCGGTTTCTGGCGATCAAATACTTACCATTTTACAGAGATATAACTGGTTCATTTTTAAAGATTTAAAAAGAAAATGATCACTTTCTCTTATTTTTTTTTATTTAACGTAATCCATTTTAATATGTTACCTGGATGAAAGTAATAATATAAAATTACAAGAAATTGCTCTTTCCTCTCTCATTTAATATTTTAGAAAAAAAACAAAAAAATCAAACTTTCAACTAATGTCTATGAGCATGATAGCTCAATTATGAAAAACGCTAAAAGGATGAAATTTTGTGCTTGACCTTAACACCAAAATTGTGTCTTTCTGTCAAATTTTGTATGAAGTCCTTCCACATAGATGTGAGCATGATAATGCAATGAGGAAGATAAATATAATTTTTTCTAAAATTTTATCATCAAATCTATAAATGTGTGTGATAAATTTGTTTTGATCTCCTCCCAATCTTTTTTTGACATCTAAAAATTATTTTCTATACTTTAATGTTTAACAATTTTTATAAATAATATGGATTTTTTTCAAATTCAGCAGGTATAGCCACTTTCACGGAAACAAAATTTAATCCATTAACTGATAATTAAGTCATGAAAATATTTAAAAAGTATATTATCTTCGATAATAAATTTGTGTAGATGATTTCAGAACTCCAACACTTCAGGTAGTGAATGAAAATTCGATTACAAAATTTCATCTATACGAGCATGAAACAAATTAACTGAAAACTTATAAAAAAAAATATATAAAATTAAGAATGTTAAAGCACTTAATACGGAGATTTTTTTTTATCTTTTTAAGATAACAGTACATAAAGCTTTTAATACATCAGCTCTTATTACATCAAAATAAAAACTTATATATCTACTTGCCAGACTACCGAAATATTAGATGCTTGCGTGTATTTTGATCATTTTTAACTTTACAAAGGCATTTATTGAGAAAAATTGGTACAATAGATATCAATCAAAATATTTTCCATCATTTTCTACAAATTTTTCCCATTTTCGTCCAATAAGTCTTGAAATTGATTGTATCAAATTTTTTTGGTCCTCCATGTCATTCTTTGTCATTGAAATCGAAATCATCACTCTGAAATAGTTGAAACCAAAAGCGACAATTAGGATAAGACGGAGCAGCGTCACCATAATTTTCTAAAAGTATCTGATGGGCTTCGGCAGTAGATTTCCTCAAATCAAACAAAAAAAAAGCATTGAATGTCGAAAATGAATTTGGAGCGTTCCATCATTAGGGTCTTTATACACTGAATAATTCAATAACACTAAATGGAAAACTTTCAAAATGGTAACAGTAAAGTAACGGTAAATTGGTAAAACCCAAGCACACTGTCATGTATATAGATACTTAACATGTTTACCAAAGGATGTCGCTGATTAAAATACGTGCAAGCACCTAATATGATATAAAGGAAATACAATGCTAAACAAACAATTAATTTAAAGCAGAAACATTTCACTTTTAAATTAGAATTGTATTAAATATCAAAATTACTTTAACCCTTTTTTTACTGAATTATGTTGCCATCAATTTTTCAACTTCATTTTTGCACTAGTAGTTAAGTTTTCTTGCAGAATAATCGCAGGGAACCCAAGAAAAATATTTTAATTAATAGAAATATCTTAATTTAATTATTAATTAAATTCCTACTTTTAGCTTGTATTAACTTCTTGCTATTTGGGTTACATTATCCGTGTTCTTTAGAATACCATCAGCAAAAATTGTCATATTGCGAAGATATAAGCCAGATTCAAATGGTACTTTTAAGTACTGTCAGTAAATAAAGGGTTAAAGGTGGACTTCCACTGAAGAAACAGGGAAGCACTCTTCTTCTAATCACTAAGACACAAGTTAATTAGTTCCTTTGGTTTGGTTTGGTTGTATTAACGTCCCGTTCTAAAGCAGCACAAGGGCTATTTTGGGATGTACCTCGTAATTTTGAACCGCAGTCAGATGATGAAAAACACTTGAGCTGGTACCCCCTCTCCAAACTTCCACACCACATCAGCGGGAGGACGATTGCCCCGAAGGATTTAAAATTCACCAGATCAGTTTACACGACGTTTCTTCTGTGGAATCGGTCCTCGAACCTGAAGCCCACCTGTTCTGAAGCCGAGTCCTTACACCAGGCTACCGCGGCTGTACTATTTAGTTCATGTCTACTGTCAGTGAAATTATTCTTCTTTACATTAACCTGTATTCAAAATATTCGGAAATATTGAGGGTTGATATTATAGAAGGGAGGAGAAAAATTATAAATAAAGTAGGTAAAAAATGACAGGTTACATTTGCTTATATGACAGCTACAGCAATAATCAGCAATCGGAATGGCCATCATATACGGAGTCATATGAGTAAAAGCCAACAGTAATATTATTAGCCTAGGGAATAAGGGAGAGAGATACAAGGGTCAACATTGCCTGTGAATGACGCATATTCTATATTCTATAATCTATATTCTATATTCTAGCATATTCTATAATACTCTTAGATATAAAGTTTCAATTTCATTATTTTTTTGTATTATAATAAATTGTAAATTAAATATCACTACATACTGGAATAGTTGTTTATGACCTAAATGGTGAATCACATACAACACACTAGGAAAGAAATTACACCCATCCATGTGTAGTAGTATTTATAATATGTTCACCTGCTCATCTCAGATTCGTAAAAAGATTTCTACGAAATTAAACGCTTTTTGCTTTAGATGTAGAATTGAATTTCAGAATAGCTATTACAGCCAAACCTTGCTTAATGAACATATTTGTTCCCAAATCTTATTCATAATGCGAAATATGTGTTAAGTGAAACATTTTTTTTTTCACAGAATCCATGCCAAATAGGATAATGCGTTCCATTCCGAAAAAAAATACACAAATTAATAACCATACAATTTATTATTTATAATACATGCCTTTTTACTAGAAAATTTATAGAAGATTCTTGTTTTTCCCTACACTTGCAAATTTGACAAAAATGAGACACAGTATTATTATCATTAAATAAATTTGTAGTGCTCATAGCTATGACCTTATTAGGGTAATTCTTCCTAACATACAATGCAATCATTTCTCACACTTTCAGCATCTTCCTTATTTTCCGGATGTTCATGGTATACTGAGGCACTTTTCTCCTCCTATAATTTTTTGCGAAACATCACTCATCAAAGGAGTGATTTTTCCTTTACATTTTGTTTTTGCTCTTTATGTGAATCATTCGGTATAAGGCGTTCATTAAGCGGTGTTCCACTGCATTTCTGTATAAAATTAAATTCTTCGATGATATCAATTACTTTTAGATATAATACGTACTTTTAAATATGATATATATTATTTAGCTAAACAAAACATTGCTGCATTGTCAAATTGAATTGTTACGGATTGTAGAGATACAATATTTGTGTCAGACCACATTAAAAAAAAATACTGACATACTATACTTACAACCTTTAGATAAAAAGATTAGTATATTGCAGCTGTGATTTCGTACTAGGAAGCTGAAATCAAGGCAGTATTCTTTTCGTTGGGCGTTTCTATTTTAAAAAAATAATGAACTAGTGATTTGGAATTATCTATGGGATTTTCGTAGTTGAATTCTTTTTTCTTCGAATTTTTGTTACAAACTGAAAACAGGTATTTAAGTCCTCTAAGATCTTTTTTTAGACAGCCAGAAATGTTTATAAGTGTTTTTTTAGGAGGGGGGATAATTTACTTCTTTTCTGCGATTTTTACTATTGCAGTCATTAAAACGCATGACTGAACGTCAAACAAGGTATGAAGTAAGGTAAGATTTATTTTAACTACAGAATTGTTCTCAATGCTTTCTGCATGAAACTACTAATTTCCACTGTTATTTCTATTTTAAATAGTTTATCTTTAAATAGTTTAGTATTCTGAAAATTCCTAATGTCTTCCGAATTCAAACTGATACACCTATTTTTCGCGGTTCAGCAATTTGAAATAATATGGAATTTTCAAAGAAAAATCGCAATACGTATTTATCTGAAATATAAAGCGAACAAAGTTGCTGTTTATTGCATCTATTGCGTGTCTCCAATTTAAAACTGACAAGCGTTTTTTTTAATTGCACCATAAAAATCTTGATGTTTTCTTTCACGCTTATTAAACTTAACAAAATTTATATCAACTATGGATTTTCAAAAAATAATCTGTTAGCATTGAATTTTCGTTTTCCATATGAAACTTCCCATTTTAAAATCTTTTAAATCAACAATTTCCTTTAATTTAGTAAATATTCAAAGAAAGTCAACAAAATCCTAATCTGCCTTCATTTTCTACATTTACAAATTTAAAATACAAAAAAATACAAAACTTAAAATTTTCAAGGGAATGTGACAAAAAGTCTGTTTAGATTCAGAATAAATACAATAAACTGATGAATGGCTGGTACAAAAAAACCTTAAAATTAGGACTCTGTGATTTCCCTTTGGCGCTTAGCAACAGAGAATATCTATTATAGAAAAAATTTTAGAAAATACCAATAGAAAAAGTTTTGTATTTTGCTGATTAAAACTGCAACTATTGTATCAATTAACAGACATGCACAAAAACAAGAAAACTCGACCATAAGAAAAAGCGGTGCTTTAAAGATTTATGCGATTGATCACTTACTTGATTACCATATAAATTTTTGAGATTTAAGCGACAGTACTAAAGCAATATGTACTAATGAATTGAGCATTTTCAGTTTCATAAATATCAATATCTTCATTTTTTTTAAACCTTTGCAAAAAAATTTCTTTAATATAAAACTAAATTTTTATTGATCCTCTGAATTTTGAGTGATGATCGTTCATTTAGTTTAAAGATAACTCTGTAACTAATCTGTTAAAATACAGATAATTGCTCCTTGCATATCAGTATATAACAGTTAAATAGTAATGGAAAGCTACCGTATATATAAGAAAGAGATTTCAGAATTGAAAGTTTTCATTCTAATTAGCCTAAAACTTAGAATTTGCAACCACCAAATGTATGTATGTGCATTTTTATATATACGTGCATTTTTTTTCCTTTGCGAAAGCAATATTATTGCTTTCAAATATAGACTGTGCTTAATAAAGAAATTTGAAAAGAACTCACTATTCAAAAAGTATGCATCTTTTTTAAAACATTTTCTTTAAAATTTTGTATGTTGCGTAACAATTGTAAAATTTGTACACTGCGTAACAATTGTGAAATTTGTACACTGCGTAACAATTGTGAAATTTGTACATTGCGTAACAATTGTAAAATCTGTATATTGCTTAAATATATATTTTGCTAACGAATTTCTAAATTCATTTGATATTAAATTGCAAGTTTCTTGAAAGATATTCACAGATATTCCACAGCGAAAATATGTAAACTCATAGTCATAATTGTTAGATGGCAAAATTGGTAAAATTCTATGGGCCAGCAGTCGAATATGAAGCCTGAAGGCAGAACAATCACACAGGTAAGACGGACTTTGCTACTGTCCTACCCTCCCGGAGAGAAAAATATACCGCACATAAAACATTTCCATGAGGGCCCCATACTATCTAATGGCACAACTACGTGAACTTGTGTTTTATCTTTCCAACCAATTCAACTGGACATAACAATCATTTCCGACGAATAAAAGTAATTGGTAACGGCCGCCTTTAAAAAACTAGACGAGAAAGGTTAAAAAAAATCGCACGATGTGTCAGCAAAACACATTTCACTTAAAAAAAATGAAACAAATCGCGTTAATTCTAGGTCAAATGCGATCATGTTCGAAGGGCGGAAACAAAAAAACAAAGTTCCATTCCCTGTAAGACAAAAGATCAAAGACCATTTCTTCTTAATGAACTTTGCTCAACAGAAGTTACCCTTCTAAGAAAGAAATAATTTCCCTCTCATGTCTTTCAGCTGTTACGGACATCATCCCTAATTGTTTTTGTATTAAGACCAGCTTTTCCTGTCTTTACCGTTAGCCTATTTTGCAAGTCAAAAGCTAGGGAAGGTTGTGTTATTCAGCGCGGAACACACCTTTCCAAAAATACCTCTAAAAGCTGAGTAAGTCGTGTGACAACTAGCGTTCGCTTGCACGGATCTGTGAACTCAGAATGTGCTACATATCCATGTATCCATTGATAGCAAAACCAGTCCACAAACAGATTTTAGACAGCTTTAAATATTAAGAAATCGAATGTGCTAGACACGCTATTTTCATGCATAAGAATTCTATTTAAAAAATAGAGATTGACGGAGATTTTTTTTAAAACTTCATGAAGAGTGTTTTCTTTCAGCAATTAAGTACTTCGAAAATACGTCTTGATCCATGTCGATAGGATGATAGGTAAGCGGATTATGGTTTTGTAAACTATCATAAAGAGAGACGTGAAAGTAAACACTTAAACATAGGTTTACTCATGAAAAATACAAACCACAATCTTTGCATAGATTAAACCTAGTTCAGTGCAACTACTTTCAAATAAATACCAATCGGATTGAGCAAAGGACCATACCATGTATGCTATAAGTAGTTTTTTCTTTAATTATATATTTGATAAAATATTATTTATAAATTATCTATCGGTTACAGAATTAATTTTCACAATAACCACGAAATCTGTAAATAGTTGCGAAATGAATATTTTTTTTACTCAGAATTTTACTAAAAATATTTTAAATCAGTTTATCGAACATTTAACAGAAATCTTCAATAACAACAATTCAATTCAACAGATTTAATTTTCATGCATTTTTTTTTCCGTATAACAGGGGTGAAACATATGCGATTATTTGGGATTGTTTAACCTTAGGAATTTCGGTAACTTTGAATCAGTATTTCACTGCAAAAAGCAGATCTCAGTTTTTGGTCCTACATTAAATAAATTAAGATTATATGTATTATTTGAATTCATGTAGTTTCTTGCATAAATTTTATGTCTTCAAAAAGATATATTTCATATAATTTTCTTTTTATGATCTCGGATACCTCATACGATAAAATAGTCTTAACAACAATGTCTTATGATTTTATTAGACGTTAAAGACCTTTTGAAGGATTGCTTGGCACTTACACAAAGGTAAATTCATAGGTTTTGTTTTCTCCGGTAAATAAGCTATGTATCAAAATCTGATATGAAATGTCAACTTTATCTCACTCTCACTTTTATGGAAGTATTACGTCTTGATTATGATTTTACGGCAAAAAATAATAATCATCAGTTAAATAAAGAAATTTAATTAGAAACAACTTGGAATTTTATGAAATAATATGTTTGACAATTTTTGTTCATAAATAGGGAAAAATTTCAAAGATTAGAGAGTTTTCACCAATCCAAATTTTTCTCCATGACTCCAGTAAAGGTTGGCTTAGATCCCACTATTTAAAAACATTACAAGTAATAAATCAATTATATCCTTTATTGCTTCCTTTTGGATATTTCTTAGTTATATCACAGTGCCATCTTTGCTACGGTGGCAGCCCCAAACCCCAAATACCAATAATCCTAAGTTGGAGATTTAAGATTGATACAGTGCAACTTGATCCCAATTCGATCTTTAAAACTGGCCGTCTCATTCGATGTTGAATTGGACTATCCCAGCATAATGATGGAATCCAATCAGGTCGATGTTGTGCCCGGAAACATCAGCTCCTCGATTTTTAATTTTACCATTGACGTTTAAAGAATGATGACTGAAACTGCTCAAATCCATCATGCGATGATTTATCGAATCAGAAATATCTCTAATCCCTGTGAACTGCTTTTTATAAACACAGATTTGTTTTATATTTCATGTAGCTATTTTACAGGAATTAGTGTTTTTGTTGCCTCTTTATTGTTTTCTAGCTTTAATTTTTTATAAAGCCGTTAAAAAATAATCATATTTTTATGTTAGAATAAGATATTACTTATTATTCAGAGTTTATTGCTCTTTAGAAATCAATGTCCGAATTTATATCTAATTTTGCATGTTTCAAAAGGGAAGAAAAGGAAACAATTAGCATCATATATCTTCGATTTTAAATTAAAAGTATCAGTTAATAAAAATATTTCTAAATCTGAAGGAATAAAAGAATGGCTAGCATTTCCTTATTGCTTGAATTATTGCTAAATCTACTCTAATGTTAAAAAATTTCATACAATTAGCCTAGATATGAAAATGTTGAAATTTTCTTGGATTTTTAAGAACAGTTTTTAAATATTTCCAGTTTTATTATTAAAGATATAATGTAAATCTATGCAGATCTATAATCAACATCATTAATAAAGGCTTATAAATAGCATTAAAACTAGCATAAGTAAACGATTTGGAAGGTGGGGGACATTCCTTTTTCAATTATACTAATATGGACAAACAGCATTTTCTTACTTTAAACTCCTTATCTAGCTTTGACTTCTGTCTAAGTTTGAAAACAATCCTTTCTTCTGTATTTTGAGCAATCGAAGCTCTTATATTGGAGCAAATTTTAGCGATATTCCGAATGTTTGAAATCCCAGCCAAGGAACAGCTGAATTGAGTATCTTGGGGAATATTCTTTAACAATTTAAACGCAAATAATCTCTAATTATTAACTATCCTTGATAAAATAGCACAATTAAAGCTTTTGCATGAAATGATGGTTACTATATCCTCTCTAATTTTTCATAGAGTTACAGAATAAATTTATTGATAGTTGCAATTCTAAAACAAAAATGAAGGAATCTTCACGTTATAGATCCTTCTGATAACATAAACGTTACTTTAGGAACTAGGCCTATTTGCTCTTAACACAATAACTCAAAAAATTTATAAACAAGATTGATGAAATTTGATATGCTATCTTTAAACTAAATCTACAAGTGTCTGCCAAAGTTTGGATAAGCTCAAGTCGAACAGAATTCTGTCCTTCTGACTGGATGTGTGCACGATAACAACGATCCAAAAGGTCTAATAGACGAAATTTAGCATTGGTTTTTTTGGCTAGTATTGTAAATCCGTATCAAATTATGAGCAAAATCTAATGTCTGTCTATCTGTTCCAAAATATGCGAAAATGATAACTAAAAAATTTAACATGCAAAATAGGTAAAATTTGGTATGTAATCTTTCAAATAAGTGTAGATATGCACCAAATCTTAGACCCTGTCAGTAAAAGAGAAAAGTCCCAAATGGAATACTCACTTATCTTTCTTATACAATAAAGAATGGAACTTGCTGTATTATGTAAGTATACGAAAAGGCAGATGAAAAAACATTCCCATTGATATCAATTTATTGTGCCATCTTTTTCCTACATCTAAAAAAAAATCTGGTTCACGACGTTAATCGAAAGTGACGATCTCATTCTGCTTGACATTTTTGTTTTATGGTTCATTAAAGTTCAGTTAATTGTATTTATTTGGTACTTTCAAATGTTATTGGTTAAGGCTAACTACGATTTAGTAAAGGCGACACTTAATGGAGTGTGACTCGATGAAATTTAAAAAACGAGCAAAGGGATCAAAAGATTCAAGATGCAATTATTTGCATATTGATCTTGAAAGCAAAATGAACTAACCTTATTCTTTATTGCTCAGTAATTAGAATATTAAATTTTTGCACGAGAATATACAAACATAAATTATTATTATTACTAAAATATAATATTTTGAAGGATATAATTAAATGTCTGTTGAAAACTTATTAGATTGAAATGTCATTGTTTTTTCGTAAATACATTACTGCCTACCATTTCGCTGAGGGTTCATGGAAAACTTTCCGAGGTTTAAGGAATTAAAAAGATTGAAAAAAAATTATCCTGTTAAAGCCCATTTTTTAGAAAAAATTACCCACATTTGCAATTCCTATTCTAAATCCTCAGAGTTTACACTTTTTTTTATCACTTGACTCGTTTAAAATCAATATCGATGAAGTTTCCAAATCTTTTTTTCATCGACTTTCAGATACGCTAGATTTCTCAAATTATACAACGTTATGTGCTCCCGATGACAGATATTTTAATAATCAATATGTTAAAATTTAATTCATTTTAATTCCTTTAGAATTGCGATATCTCTCAGGAAAATAAAGAAAAATTTTCTTCATAATTCCAAAATATTTATAATAAAGACTGAAAAGAAAAAAAATGATTTAAATAAAAAAAATTCTTTTTTTTTGTACCCCCACCCTAATCTGAAGAGATTCTAGAACTAATACCTTTAAAGAACAGATACTTTAATACATTTAGCTCATTTGTGCATAAATGGTATGGTATTGTGCATAATGGTGCACCTTTGGTAATAAATAAGAAAATTACTAAGCTCCTCAAAATAACCATGTAGTAATAATATATTTTTTTTAATTTTACATATTCAAGCATTTCTAGATAATCAGTAAATAACAGAAAATATTCCGGAATTTTCAGCGTTTTAGACAGTAAAACTATAAGATTAAAGTTAACTTCCGATTTATGCATCTTTTGAAATTTCTCCTAAAAGGGTGCATGAACTACCCTTGAATTTTGATCACGTATGGAAAATACATGAGCTCAGAGAAAACGGTGAAGGTTGGGCAACGGGTACATTTAAGGGAGTGACAAGAAATTGATGAAAATTATTTGGGCTTACCTCGTTTCACAGAAGGCGGATACGATACAAATCGTCATAACTTTCAATAATGATTTTGCCTGTCATGTCAGCAACATTTAGATGCATTTTCGTGAAAATATCCTTTCAATTCGATTTATATAAAGATATTTTTAAAAACCGCTCATATTTTTGGCTCCTGTTTTGCACGCAACATGTGGCATTTTCAGCCAAATTGATCGAGACCTACAGAATTTGCAACAGTAAACCAGAGAAGCTTAATAAAAAATTCAAAGTAAATAATTTAAATATTCGAGGAAATATGAGTACATGAAGTAAGTAAATTTTAATTTCTCACGCGCGCAATATAGCATAATTTTTTACCATAATTTCAAAGACAACTATGTATGGTAGCTTAAATTTTAAAAAGTCCAATTCCATACAATTAAGATTCAGAAAAATATTTGCTACTTTACTTTGGCAGCTATCTTATAGACCAGGGAGGCCAGGGTTAAACTCTCGGATTTCGAATGAATTAAAGCAATAAAATTACAATATTTCGTACTGGAGAAAAAAATGCATGGAAAGCTTTTAGATAACCGCAAATTTTATATGTTAGTGGTGCTTTCCTGTTTGTAGAGATATACTTTTTTTTTTTTGTAAGAATAAAGGCATTTTAATATATAGCGTACTATGACGGAGTGACAAATTCAAATCAATTTTCCTCTAATTCGGTGTAAAAAATGCAAAGTACAGCAAAAAAATTCTGAAGTTCACTTTTTTTCATTCAAGATATTTTTTTATAAACTATCATAAAAAAATTGGATTTCAAATGAATTTATTAATAATCGTTGTATTACATACATTAGTATTTTTCTAAATTTTTTTCAAAAAATTTCACTTTTGCTTTTATAATGCCTTTTACAGTATACAGGTAATTACTATGTATTTATCTGGTAGGTCTTTGAAATGCTGAAGCATATATAATGAATTTATATACTGCAGTAAAGCAATCGAAAAAATTGCAACCCCTTTTTTTCTGCAAAACAGTCCTTTATATAAAGATTTGCCTGAATATATAAACTTGCATGAATATTCTGACAAATATTATTTTCCAAACGTAATCTTTATATAATAACAATATTTTTCAGTAGTTGCTTAAAATGTCAAGAGTTTAGGGAAAAAAATAGTCACTTCACCTCAGTATTTTCTTTCGTTAGTCAGTCAGACGGAAGGAAGACTGAAATTAAATATGAATTTCCTTTAAAGAATTGACGCAACCCTAAATAAAATAAATCACTTTTCCTTGTGTCCAAAAAAATATTCTAATTATTCCTTGAAAAATATTTTTAAAGAAAATGCGCAACGCCAAATGTTTGTCTAAATTTAAAAATAATTAGGTTTAAAATTTTGATTGAACTTTATGGTCAGGATGTGAGGTAACGAAAAATGGAACAGGGCAAAACGCTTCAGTAAACTTAACGCTTCAAATCAAACGGCAAAAGTTAATTTGAGTTTCTTAAAGGATTGGAAGAAAGAAGTATTACGAACTAGCGATGGATCGAAATAACTTTCTATTATCTGCAACAGTGGCACATCTAAAAGTTAAGTGTTAGCGATTTCTATAAGATAGCCACGCACATCTAAACAGTTTGTTTGCTTTGAATTTTTTGCAAGACTGACATAAAAAGACAGAATTTCACATTAATTTGTTTCATTAATATTTAAGCTAAATGTATCAGTTAAAAATATCTCACAAATTTAAAATTAAAGCTGTATGTAAGAATATTTAATGGAATAGTCCATGTTCACAGGATATAAGTTAACATGCCGAGCTAGTTTAAGTTTGGAGGCCACTGTACATTTTAAAGAAGAAAAATAATCGTACGATAATGTAATAAATAACGTAATAAGTTCTAGTAAAAACGAATTTCAATTATTGCTTACAATTAGATCTTCAACATATTTATGAATAATTATCATTTCAAACGCTCTTTAGATCATCAATGAAGTAAATGTTGCTGTAGACCTATCATTCCTATCTTTCCTTGATCATAATTGGTCTGAAAAACATGAATTAAACTTTATACTACTTTGTCACCACAGCATCCCAAGATTGAAGCATGGGGCAACGATAATTATTTTGTCTACACCTCTATATACCACACTATGGCGTAGCAAGGGCTTGTGATCCTTGGACTATAATATAGTTTTTTCGTCCACCATCCTCGTATTTATCTTGAAAAACAAATAAATTTATGAATATTCTCTCTAACAAGCTCTTCCAAATACTGTTCCCGAGTTTCTTTACCCATAGTCCCTTTTTCTTCAACACCAATGATGATTATCTTTATAAATGACAGTTGCAATGATTGTTTCATTTATAGATGATATTTAAAGGATGTTTAAATAAGATGAAAAGAATAGATCTAATCCTTATATAAAAAATGCGAGATGCAATACTCATTTTGCGAATTTTATTTGATGACGTTACGTATCTCACAGCTTTTAGTTTTGTATACAATTGAAAACACCACTAAAACACTTTATTGGTTACCAATCAATGTTAACATTTAGTACTTGAATTGTCTTCTTTAAGATAAACTTCGGGCACACCCATTCAATAGCTTTTGGTTTGCTGACTAAGAATGGTGAAGCTTGTTAAGTGTATTATCAAGAAAATTGATCGTAAAACAACTAAGAAATAAAATTCATCTTTTAAATCAAATTTTTTACTTGCATTTTCTGAAATTAAAAATATGAAACTTCAAAAATGCATTTATAACCAAAAAATGAGAAGGGATGCAAATACGTTAAGTAAACAAAAATTTCCCAAGAGATGTACTATTATTGGACTTGTTACTATTGCCACCATACGAATTTCATACATATAAATAGGTCAAAAGAATATTTTTATACTCCACAAAACCATGAAGTTTTTAATGACACAATTTTCTTAGACAAACTACTGAATTCTCAATCTAATATGCAATTTTTTACACAAATATATGTGTATGTATGAAAAGATTCTAGCCGTTGTTTACTTCCACGAATTTGTAATATTAAAAATAAAAACGTTTTAACAACTCTTGCTTTTACTTGCGTACTAAAAAAATGAAATATTTCTTATCAAAAGATCATAAAATTGCGAGCCGTTTAAATTTTAACACTCTTAGAAAATGGAAACTTTAAACCATTCCTGGTGGATTTCAATTTTTTCAACCAGTAATTTAGCATTTTTCTTCGGAAAAATTTAAAGTCAAAACTTTTTTTTTCACTGAGACGTTTTGATATCATTGTCCCAAGTTTATAACCTTTTTATTATCAATGAAGGTTTAATATCATTGTCCCAAGTTTTTCTCCTACAGAGAGGTACACTTTCGCTTCTAAGTGGAAAAATTTTTGAGAAGGGGGTGTTTTTTCACTTTTTCCTAAACTATGATTCATTCAGATTATCGAAAACCAAATATTATTAAAACTGACTACACGAAATTTTGTATAAAATTAAAATATGCGTAAAATGAACACCAGCATTATTTACCATGTCTTTCTTCTGAAAGACGATGCAAAAAGTCAAAAAAGTTGTCTAAGTAAATATTCTATGCAAAAAATATATGCGTTTCTATGCATATGCAGGATGTTTCACTACCAGAGCGACGAAGAGATATAGAGAACACAAAGTTGAATGGGAATCGCATAGCATTGCAGGGTTCTAGATACAATCTACGTGATCTACTGAGAAGCAAAGAAAAGAACAGAAACAGTAACACGTTAGTGTAAAAGAAATAATTTTAATGGCAAATTTTATACTGGCTAACACCTGCATGTAACAGATGTTCTAAATTCCTACCAGAAGCATTTAAGCAAGATTTACAACTCCCCCCCCCACCGCAGGGAATTGCTAGCATTTTGAAAGATTCTTGGCGTGGCTCGCATCCCTCTGGCAGCTACAAAGATACGAGTGATGAGGTTTTCAACTGAATCAATGAGGGTTCCCTACACCAAAGTCTTCATTTGGCCCCAGCAGAAGTCTATGCATGATAGGTTCCGAGATCTAACAGGCCAATGAACTGAACCCCCACAACCTACGCAATGCTGCTCAAATGTAAGTTTAGATGTAGGCGAAGATAATTGAAGTAATGTGGGGGAGCCCCAACGTGCTGGAAACATTCTGAGCTGCGTAGCGACTGAAGAACATATGCTTCTAAAAGATGTTCCGAAAACACTTGTGACAGGAAGATCAAGTATGCTCTACTCTCCAGATATTGAACAGCATGTATAGTCCAATGAAGTGGTCTCCAGCAATATCAGTTCAAACATTGACAAAAAAAATGGGGTTGAGTTGTTTGTGGTCGTGTACCATGGGGTTTTTCCAAATCTTACAAATGGGCATTAGTTTGATTGAAGGATCTCCATCTTGTGAAACTTGCATCATCCGTGAAAATACTGTCCCAATAAGTGCGCTGTCTGCCGCACTCTTTTGAAGATACCATGCAAAAAAAGTCCTCCGGAATTCATAATCCAATATAATGGACGCATTGTCAACATAATTGTGCGTAATGGAGTCCAACATAATGGATCCATTAATTGAAGGCGCAGCAGATGGTATAGACGTATTTGGTTTGAGGACAGTATTCCCCATATAGTAGAATGAAAGAAACTCTCCTGTGCCTATCTAGTACCTGTACTCAGATAACCTGCTGCAAGATGTAGGATATTCTCCTCATTCTCTGGTGTTTTCGTCGTTCGTTCTCGCTAAACAATCAGTCTGATGTAGTCTTCGGTGCACCAGTGCTGGAAACGTTCCTGGTACAAGGACACAGCGGAGTACCCGTTACAATCCCCACCTATACTAAGGTGTATGTCGTCCAGTTTAACGTTTATTTAAACGTCCATCCTACTGCCTGGAGAACAGTTTCGCAAATGCTGACTTCCAGTGGGATTGCTGTTCAACTTCTTCTATCGCATAATGCAGACATTTTGGATCCTGCAATGCTATGTGCATTCGATTCTTTTTTTCACCTCCTATACCTATGTTGCATGTTTGATTCAACGTGACTTTCGAAGCAATCTGGAAATTTGAATGAAATTTTGTACACTAGTTCCTCACAGACCAACTAAAAGTATCGTAGAGGTAAGTCAACCCCGATCCACATCATTTGGTTAAGTTGGCAGCGTATTTTTTAATAACAGATGAATCGATTGACATCAATTCGCATATTTCAATTCGTCGAACTAAAAATGTAGCGTTTCTCCAAGGAACCCCTTACTGTGATAATTTCTGGGTTAAAATATTTCTTGGATTGAACAATGAAAAATACAAAGGTAGATTTTCGATGAATCTCAAATTCGTAAACTCTTTAAAGATTCAAAATTTTCAACATTTACGCCTGTCTTATGATTTTTCTTAGTTTTTACCAGTTTTTTGCAGAAATACTTTTTCTACGTAGTCATTTATACAGTATGGACAGTTTTAGTGAGGAAGAAAGAGATTACACCTGAATATAATGTAATGGAAGAAAAATTTCAAGAAAAGTGGCAAATAAAGAATGGCAGTTTTCTTCTAGAACCTCCGTTGTTCAACTTGCATTTCTTCTAAAAGGAAATAACATGAGTACTTTTCCATGAAATGAACTGAACCAACTTGTTAGGTTACATTTTATTGAACTGAATTCAACATCAATTTATTTTCAGCATACCATTACTATTTTAGTATACCATTAGTATTGATGGTTTTGATTAGCTGAAATTCATTCCTCTATTTTATTCATTAATATTGTTTAAAATTTTATTCCCTAGCTTACATTTGATATATATTTCATGAGATTTTTGTATTGATTTAAATAATGATTACTCTTTAAATCAATTCAATAAATCATATTAATCGAATTTTATTACTGATTTACATATGAGACAATTTCGATGCATGACATTTATTACTACAGAAATTTAATTTTCACATTATCTCGAAAACCGGTGTCAATCCTACACAAATAAAAATGTCAAATACGGAAGTAACGATAAGAAATGCTCCTAAAATCTCTTAAACATAATTGATAATCAAACAGCTTCGGGCAATGCAATTTGAATCCTTATATTACAGGCAGTTCGTAAAATCTTTTTCTCAAGTCTAATCATATTCAAGTCCCATTTTGAAACAACAAGAAGACCATTTTGGAATGGACTTCGCACTTTTCAGCCATGGTCAAATGACACCTGAGCCGATACATCCGTCTCTAAATTTTCATGTCATATTACAGGAAAGATGCTAGACCCTCGAGGAACCAGCACTAGTTCCACATATGTGACGAATTTTAAGTGAAATCGGATTCCGTAACTGAAACCTCAATTCGAAATCTAAAACTTGAGCATTAGGCAGCGCGACCCCAATCCATTGTGCAGATATTTTCCCCACTTTTTTTAAACAATGAATATTTAATTATAATGCAGTAATTTTTAATTAATCTAGAACCTACAAACAATAAATATTCTTTATAAGCAACTGAATTCAACATTAATATTTCTGTATGACAGTCAATTCATCAACCCCATTGAGAGGAAATTTAAGACTTTTGTCCATTTCTTTGAAGCAATCAGTACCTAAACAAATACGCTTTTCTCTCTTCAATTGTGGCATCATAAATCTTCCAATAAAATCTTCCGAAATAATCGTAAAAACACTCTTTGTTTTTTGGTTTTGGTGCAGCAAAAGAGCAATAAACATACTTTTTGCACTCAAGAGGAAATCTTTCAAAATCCTTGACCCTCGTCATTTGCATGGCATCCATGAAAAAAAAAAAGTTGATTTAAATCAAATTGTTCCAACTGTGCCACTTTCGTCAAAACAAAAGAATTTCTCATTAAGGTAAAATTCGTTTGTCCTGAAGAATTATTTTGGAAAATGTATTCTCTTACTCACTTGCACTTCAGTCAATTGTCCCTTTCGGATAACTTAAAAAAAAAGAAAAGAAAAAAGAAAAGGGACAACCAATTTTATAGTTAATACTTTTGACCTTCCAATGAATGACCATAGACGAAACACAGAAACAGTTTTGTTTCTTTGCACGTTTTTTTATTTTGATACACTATATAAAGCTTCGATGTTGAAAATGAAAACTAGTGAAGTGAATGGAACAATACTGAGGAATAACTATTCTCAAATTTCATTTGTCATGATTTTTGGAGTATTAATTCATAAATAAGAAAGTAAGTGAATTTTTTTATTAAACTTATTAAAGCTTGTGTTTCTTATATCCGAATATCTGAAAGAAGATAATATCATATTCGTTTATGATAATATACGCTGGTTGATCATGTGTTTCTCTATTCTGTATTATTGCTCTTAACTTAGACTGCCGACCCCATAGAGATTACAAGCACTGATTTCAGGACTGTGCAAAAGTTGAAAGCAGAATTTTTTAATAACATCAAGCAAAAATATTTTTTTAAATATCAAATTTAAAGATAATATTGAAATAACTAATAAATATATATTATTCTAATAATTATAAAAGTAAATATATTAATTTTATATATAAGAATATATTTTTATGCTTATCATTGGTTATTATATTATTAATTAAAATAATTTATATTATTTTTAAGTTTATCATATGTTTTATTACTTGTTTTAGTTTCTAAATGTTTTTGGGAACGCTAAAGAATATACTAAGATAAGGATAAGAGATATTTTGTACACAGAGCAGAACAAAAAGTTTTCTGGAAATTGTATGAGGCAAAATTTGATAATCTGTTCGCAAGAGAAAAACAAAATTTACCAAAAGATATTATTGAAAATTATATTAATAAAAAAAATAATCGTAAAATAAATAAATATGATAAGTTAACTCAAAGATAATTCAATATAAAAGCAAAATCATTAACTTGAATAAAATACCAAAATGTTAGCTTTTTTTATTTATTTTTTTACTCAATATTTAGCTCTAAAATTAAAATTAACTCTAGTCTTTTTATGCCATTAACGTCTGAGTCGCATTTTTTCTTTTTTATTTTCATTGTGATTAAATTGCGTATGTAGCATATTTTAATAATTTATTGGACATAAAATTTAAATTAATTTTTGCAAAAATTAATAATGAAATATTTTTGCACATCTTAAAACAATATTAAAATTTGCTAAAATTTGTTCAATAGTTCTACTAGATTTCAGATTGATTGTGTCTACTTTGTAACTATTTCATGTTTTTATTATTAAGTTATATATTCACAGGAGAAAATAAAGAAATATTAAATATTGGAATTAAGGACATGCTCTGAATTCGCTAATTCACTGCTTATAAATAAACTAAAGAGAAATCAATCTACTATGTTTAGTTTTATTAACGTCCCGTTTTAAAGCAACACTAGAGCTAATTTGAGACTGCCCTCGTAATTTTGAATCGCGGTCATTTGACGAGGACGACACCCGAGATGGCACTTCCACACCACTCCAACGGGAGAACGTTTGGCCCCGACGGATTTAACGTGCACCAGGCCCGCTTACACGCCGCTTCTTCGGTGAAATCGGATCTCGAACTTGAAAGCCTCCCGTTCCGAAGCCGAGACCTTACCACCAGGCCCCTGCTGCTTATCAATCTGTTTAGATTACACGTATATACGTAATATATTAAAGATGGTGTGTAAAACAATATGCAGTTAAATGTTTATGCAAATATTAATGGAATTGTATTGTAGCGTCTTAGACATCTGCATTTCCATATGTAGTTATATGGACTTGATTTGGAGCAATAAAAGCCGCTATTTTTAATAATAGAAATTTCTACTTCTAGAATGGAGCCGAGATTTTTATAATGATGTTAAACGAAGTTCTACCAATTCACTATCACTCAAAGAAATAAATTTATCGCGAATTAACAGAATTTATAGAAAAGAGCCTCTAATTAATGAAACATATAAATTCAGTTGAATAACCAGTAATATTTTTCGCTACTGAAACACCAATGAAACCTGCAACAATGCGATTAAATTCTACTTAATGTTATTAATGACTATTTTATCTCTATTTTAACATTTTTGTCCTCAAAATGAATTCTTATCTGTTGGAAAATCACACAAATTTTGTGTCAATATAACCAACAGAAACATGATCGAAGAATGTGACGACTTAATGTTTATTGAAGAATGACAACCATTTATTTTCTAGATTTATTTCAGTTTTCCAAGTAATTAATATGTATATAATAAAATTTTTATTGTAGTTAAGTAATTGTATTTAAAAGTGTATAAAGAATATATAAAAGCAAATTAAAAAATGCTTTGAACTTAATTTAAAAAAACTAGCTAAAGAGAGCTATAACTTTGCAATTAAAATTTTGTTAATTTCTAGAGAAAATGCAATAAGTGAATTATTCTTTTAACTATTATCAAATAATTTCAAATTAATTTCTAAATTTAAAAATATAAGTGAAGATCAGAGATTTCTTATGAATTGAATTTTTTTGCAAATTATTTAAATCAAAATGTATTAGAAACAAGAAATTATTTTTATAAATTCAGTATAAATGAGGCTTTTGTTAAACTTTTGCCGATAAATTAAGCACTTTTGAAATTTTGACTTTGAAACCTCAAACTAGAGTTTCGGAAATTCTTAATGTCTTCTCATTCATAAAGCAGAAAAAAATCAAACTGCTAACCGAAGGAGAAAAAATGGTTCGCCATAACCCACACAAACTGGAGTAAATCGCAGTGAGGGTCCACTTTTGACTTACCTTCGCTAAAAGCGTTTTTGAACTTGAAACGTCCATTGTTACTCTTCTGTCATGCTAAGCGGTTTACTTATTCTGTTGAAAATACTTACTTCTTTCGTCAGATTGCTTTGTTCTTCAAAACTTTGTTACAACTACAAATTTTGCATTGTTGAAACAACTCAATTCAGGATACAAATACACCCTTCCTGATCACATAAGGAAGGGTTTTTTTTTCTCCTTTCTTTTTGTGGTTGTATGTTTTCGCTCTTCTCTACGGAAAAAAGGACTAGCCAGAAGCCAAGTAGCTTAAAGAAAGTGCATAATATTTTAAGATATTGTTCATTACGTTAAGATATCTTTCGATATTAGCAATATTGTCCAATTACATAGACATTGCAACTTATGTGTGTTAGGTTAATTGGGAATGCTTTTCCATAAAGAAATACATGGAAATAAGGGCTTATTAATTGCAAGTAGAAGTTAAATGTTGATATTTCAAGCTGAAATTCTTTTACAGCATTGTTGCTTCAAAATAATCGTAAAAAGCAAATTTTGATTCTCAAAATCAGAAATTTATATCTTAACAATAATAAAGTAGCTGTTTTATTGCAGCTATATAGAAAGATAATGCGTTTGGCGTATTTTTTAAAGTATTTAAAAAATATATCTATATCCGAAATTGTTTATACGTAAAAATAAATAAAAACCTATTTTTAAAAAAAGTATTTTTATTAATGTACTAAAAAGCAGTATTTATTTTAATTATTTCCTCCTTTTTTTGTCTTTAATTTATTATTCCTTATTATAAATTTTAAGATGCTTAAAATAAATCTAATTTTTATATTCCTTACCACTAGTCGAAATAAATGGGATCAAAATTAAATTAATCAATTGACAACTGAAAATATTAAAATAGTGCATTCTCAACGAAAATACATGCATGTAAAAAAATTTAGCACATGAGAAAGGGAGAGAAAAAGGATGGCGAAGCTTCCTCTTTGCAAAAAAGAAAATTAAAGTGTTTAAAATCATCTTATTTATTAATCAGAATAAATATTAACGATGTGTTTCGAAGAAGTTTTAGATAATTATATCCTAAAGTGCATGTTAACGCATTCTCAAAAATAACTAGCTTTTGAACTAATTCAATAATTCGTAGAAACAAATTTTTGCCGTCTACCATGTTTTAATTACAATATGCATAAAACGAGTTTAATCGTTTCCCACTTAAAATGTGTTAAAAGCTTAATTCTTCAGAACATTGGCAGTATTGCCTATAAAAATTAGTACTAGGTTATTTTTCTTAATTTGAATACCTTTGAATAACTTAATTTGAATAACAATATGAGTGACTTTAGCAACTTTCACAATCTGAGTTATACGGTCTTTAAAATCAGCGATCTTAAAACGTAAAAATTCGAAAATTCGAAATTCAACTGAAAAGAGAGCATAAACATGCATTCCTTTCCATTAAAATTAGTGACAACATCATTTAAGATAATAAAAAAATTCATGAATTATTATTAGAGTTCTTTTACATTGATTTTCTTATTTACGCCTTCAAATAGATGCTGTTAAATAATATTTGAACATTGTTTCCTTTGATTCATTTCATAAATTTTAGGAGATGTTCTTTAATTTTAAAATCCATTTATGAACGCACAACTGACTTTTTATTCAATTTTTGCTTAAACTTTAATTTATTCAAAAGAAGATTTTTATTCTAAAAATGTGAATAATTATTTATCCGAAGAGTCTCGAAATGTCTCAAATTACTGAAACAATAAAATTTACCGATTTTTAAAAAATCGGTAAATTTACCTATTAATGAAATTTACACATTTAATCGGTAAAATGTAATGAGTAAATTTACTCATTATTTGTCTCTTATAATGGGTAAATTGAAATGAAGCGCGCTAAGAGTTTTGTATGCAGATATATCAACCGCTTCGTTTCTTTTACAATACTCCTGTTGATTAAAACACACTATCCTATAATGTTGTAGCACAAAAATAACTTGAATTCAGAAAGTTTTAATTATTCTTTTTTTATTTCAATAGCAATGAACTATCAATATATTTGCATGAATTTATCTGTATATAATGACTTTATATTAATCTTTTTAATTACCTGTATTTTATTTTTTAATTTATTTCTATTCTGTATTGATCTACTGTCTTCCCAAATTCATGAGGGAAATTTCATTTGCAGTTTCAAGGATTTTGAGGAACATTTTAATTTAAATAAACTTAATGAAAACCAATTTTTAAACGTATTTTTTTTTCTTGTTGATAGAACGTGGGCATTTATTTTCGTACTATAATTCTCTATTGTTTTGATTTTAATTCATTATTATAAATAGTATAGAAGCATGAAATTTTTCTCAAAATTATTTCCGAGTTGCATCACTGTTATGGAATCGAAACAGATTAAGCAATAAATTGATAGTTAAGTTTTATGATGAACTTTCACTGCAATAAATTGATTATGCAATTAATTGATTAAATTGATTATCAATTAGCAATGAGTTGATAGTTAAAATGGCGAAGTTTCACTGCAAACTCGCAACACCTTTCCATATCAGAAGTGAGCGATAAATCGATTATAAAATTTTACCTTTACAAAGGCAAAGCAAGTAAAATTAAATAAAGAGATTTTAAGATTAATTCGAAAAACTCACTCTTTTTTAATGGAATATGTTTTCAAATATTTCCATTTAACTTTTAAATTTCTATTAGTGTCATTTCTATATATCAACTGCAGAAGTCATATAGTCTGGCTCTTTTGTCTGAAAGACTCGGAGTATATGCAGAAAATAAAATTTTGAATGTATCTGGTATCTGCCAGAATTCAGTATTTATTTACAAAGTATTTGAAATAGGAATTTATTTAATTACTTATGATTGGTCCATATTACACGGAGATACAAACACTTAAGACAGCACAAGTAACTGATTTAAATAATTATAATAGTAATAAATATTTAAAAAATTTGATTTTTTTAGTTTTTTAAAAATGAAAGTAATAGAGAAATTTAAAATGAAAAATATTCCGTATTAAGATGTTTCAATTTTCTTCGAAGAATCAGAGTTCTTTATATTAAATATTTAGGACGTTACTATTTGACAAATGTACTATAATTAAAACATTTTATAATGTCAGTTGTCACGACTTTTGGAGAATTGTTAACTTTAATACGTAAATAATCGAAGTTTTGTTATCCTACTTACTTTTCTTTACCTTAATAAGTAAATTTCAAGAAATTCATAACATACGAATGTATATGGAGCAAAAATTGATTGTGACAATTTTCACTAAACACAGTTATTTTAGGATCTAATTTTGCTCGAATCGATCTTTTTGTTTGGTAACATTTAAAAGGACTAGAAATTAGTCACAATAAATTTTGTTGATTCAAGTGTTGTTGCGAAAGCATTTTGAAGTTTGAAGACAATTGTTTCTGGGAATTAAAATTAAATCTCCTATTCCGTTCCTCTTATTCCTATTCCATTTATTTCTAAATAGAGTATAATGGGGGGGTAGAATGTCTAAATGAAAGATATTTCCCTTTGTTCTTCATTTCCATTTTTTGAGATAAAACGAACTGATGAACATTTCTGTGTTGTGTACGAAAGCCAGTTTGGAATTTTTGCCTCCTATCGATTTGGTCTCGCAACTTGTACATATGATCCGCAAACTATTTTACAAAATTTTACGTTAACCCTTCTTAGCAATATTTTTTTTTTCTTTTTCTGCGAAATAAATCAGGGTGATACAATTCATGCTCTAGATTAAAGAAAAAATGTTTTAAAAATCCTAGTATAAATATACAATATAAAATAATTTTTTTAAAAGTATGATGGAAATATTCATCATCATGCAAATTTGCATGCTAAGTTCAATACAAAATATTCAATGTCCCTCTCTTCTAAATTTCTCCACTCATTATCGCTTTTATTAGGCAAAAAAAACTCAGATTAGTTATAAAAAATATTTAAGAAATCGCACGTTTTTTCCAACCACAACAAACAACGAAATGACAAGCTCAAACCCGCTACAATGATTGTGACATTTGATTTTTTTTTTCTTTTCTTCTTAGAGCTACATTTCTTATTACGAAATAGTCATGAAAAAAGTTACCAGCAACAAGCAATTGACAGCACACATGTTCCGAGCATAATTTTTTGTTCCCTAAATGTTATGATGGAAATTTTCATCATCATGCAAAGAAGAATTTAAAACTTTCTTCCACTTCCAATAAATTGAGAATCGGTTTACTTTAAACTTATTAACTTCTTACTTATAACCTCCAGTTACAGGTGAACAATCTCCATTTACATAACTTTAAACAGATTCTACTCAAGACGTTAAAAAATGTTAGATAAGTAGCTATAAGTTGGATAAAAATCTACATTCTAGAGACACGGAAAAGTGTGGATTAGTTCCATCCTCTTCAAAAAAATCGCTCTCAATCTCTTTCATCACAGTATTATATGAGATAATAACACTCTTACGAAATAGTTTGAACAACACTAAGTAGCCTGTGTTTTGTCAAGTGAAAATTGACGATTCGAATCCCCTCTAGACATAGGATTTTTTTTCCATCCCCCTTCTACTTTTCCACAACATTTTCTTCCCCACTTTTTCGTGTCACCCGATTGACGCACAATACCCCCGGCGCTAAAGCCCGAATCACTCACAATTTCGGTGGAGTGGTAAGCATCCCATAGGCTAGAAAAAGTAGGTCTTGCAACTCCCCCATCCGCCTGCCTGTTAGGCTCCACTAACACACATCCTCATTCGAAGAGTCTTTCCACAAGAACTCGACTAAGTGGTGCCGTCGAAGGAACGGCAGAGAATTTTCGCTTCACTCGCTGGATGCGAAGCGTGGAGATTGCCAGTGAACTTGGCCCACTTCTATCTCAACTGCGGGGGACTACAGCTTTATCAGCACACGGAATAAATTTCGATTGATAAGCTATCTCATCATGTGCATGTGAGTATTTTTTTTACAAATGATGTTGGAATTCATTTGAACATAAAATAACTTTTCAAATCTCTTAATCATTTTTATTATTTTAAGATTGGGATTTTTTTAATAATACTTCTTTGTTGATAGTTTCTAATTGAAATTGCCTTTCAGCCGTTTAGAACCTAGAAACAAAGAAATCGTGTTTCAGTAATGTTATATTTTTTTCCGGCAAGGAAAAACTATTTTTAAATAAAAATGTTTCGTTCTTTTCACATCTTTATTATTCTGAAAGCTGATTATTATTACAGCGTTTGTAAATATTTTTTCCAAAAGAATTTGGGATTGTTTTTAAGGCCCTGTAAACTCAGAGGCAACTTGAAAGTACGTCTGATTATTCCAAAAAAATTTCGCTTACTATGCTTTAGTTGCGATGCATTTTAATTTATTGTTGTTAATTATTAGAATTTATTGGATTTTTAGATCAATAATGATTAAAAGTAGCTAGAGATTGTATACAGAAAAAGTAAGATCTTCAGCTGTAAAAAATGTTTACATATCTTAAGCATAAATTTAGAATTTCCCAACTACTTCGATTGTATTCGATTACCGATGATTTTATTTCTTTGTCTTTATCAAAAAGAATTTCAAAAGAAAAAGAAAGAAAATAAAAAACAATATTTCCTGAGATTTCACCAGTTTATTTTTTAGATTTTAATGCAAAGAAATATTTCAAGAATGGTACATTTTACAGGGAAATAATTTCTGGAACAACAAGATCCGAACACTTTCCATCATTTTTTCTCGAATGAGATTTTTTGGTATCTTGATTCACGAAAGGATTTATTTTTTATTAGATCGATTTCGGAAACATTTTTTTCCCCATTTGTGAAAATTCTAGTCACAATCCAGATATCTTAACGTTTTATTTCTTTTGAGCTTATAGAGAAACATCCATGCCTGAAGTCTTAAAGAATGTTAATCTGATCATACAATAAATTGGTCATCATATTGATGTGCAAGTTTTGAGAGCAAATTGCCATCTGAGATCCGGTTCTCTTCATTATTTTGGTTCAAAATCTTGAATTCGAAAGAAAATAAACTTCAAGGTGAGATATTAACTAGGCAAATATTCCAATTTTGAAGATTATGTTGCGATGAGGAATATTAAGAAATTATATACAAAACTGAATAAAAATAAATACAAGTTTTAAATAAAGTATTCCACTTAATTAGATCAATTCTGAAACAGTCTAATTTATCATAAATTTCATCTTCAAAATTATCTGCAAGTATCTTATGCTGATTTCATTTAGAAGGATGAATATATTCGATACAGGAAACTAATGATTTACATGTAATTTTCATGAGAAATTTCGTGGACAAATATGGATTTTTCAGGTAGTGAGAAGTATAATGAGTCATTATTGTCACTTTTAATAATAGTGAATATATTGGTACTGCTTTGGAGGAGAGAATTTTCAGTAAAGTGCTTGAAAACATTCTTTCATTATTCATATGCATTTCGAAAGATAGCCTTTTTCTATGGTTATATTTTGAAGAGAAAAACTGTTTCTTCAAAACGTATAGCAACATTATTTCTTGAAATTTATAAATTGTCAACCCTTCGGATCATTTTTGAAATCTACTTCTTTCATTTCTAATAATTTTTTTATCAAACTCAAAAGTATTATTTTCTACCATAATTACAAGAGGCTTTAGATACATTAGCTCTTATATTTAAAGAATGAATTATGTTATTTTAGTCTTATCCAGTCTGGAAAATTAAATTTAACTCTACGATCGTTTGAAAGATATTGATGCATTAGAAAAGTTATTTAATACGTTTAATGATAAAAGGTATCTTTTGAAAAAATGTTACATTTCTGTCGTCTTTTTAACATCTTATACCTACAAAATCAGCTGAGAAATTCTTTTTCGAAAGCATTATTGAATAACCACTTCACATTTATTACTTGAATTTTAGTAAATCAAGAGAGGTACAAAAATGCCAGTGAGAAAATATTTAATCCTATCATTTTTTATTAATACTTACATTACATAACCGCACTGAGCCCTACTGCTATGCAACGAACTTTTTTTCTGCATAAACTGGTACAAAACATGTAAAAATGAATTAAAAAAATCATTTTAGATCAGGCCGGGGGGAGGGACAATAAAGAATTAAAGGCTAATCTCAATTTGATGACTTCGCTGAAAAAATAAAACTAGAATTTAAGAAAAGTTGATTTAAATATTTTACTAATGCTGTTGCTAACTGAAGAACTCAAGACATTATCTTTGATGTCCTCAAGATTGTATCAGAGTCAGAGACTTTTTGGCTGTAAAGCAAAGATTTATGTGCTTTCATAAGCTAAAATTGATGGTACCTAAGAAAAAATTTCTTGAGAGCATTTCTATAAGATCTTGACATTAACTGAGAAATGTTTTCCAATTATTTTTCATAGGTTCTTTGTTTAATTTGTTTTTATTCATCTATCAAAATACTTATTTTGGATATAGCTGCTTTTATTCTTCATTAAAATGTTCTTATAAATCACACGAATTATACTTCGAAATCAATATTATATCTGTACATAATTTTATATCTTGTTCAGTTTTCTAGTTTCCTGCATTTTAAGTTTTAATCTATAGTTTTCTGTACTTCTTTCATAGCTTTATTTTGTAACGTCTTTTTAGAATTGAAGCGGTCTAAATTTTGTACAGCATGGCCAAATAATGCCTTTTGTGCCAGAAACATCCATTACATTCTACGGAGATGGTATGACTAGCAATCGCGCCGATACTGTGTATTTAATACAAACAAATTCCCTTGTAAATAACATTGTAGAAGTATAATATGAAACTCAAGGAAATATAAGACTTCAACAATCCGGCTCCACTTTTAAAAATATTTGGCTTATTAAGATAAGGCAGAGTAAAATTACTGATTAGTACCTAGGTTTCTTTTTTTTCCATAGGCTAATAATCAATTGCTGATCCTATTTCAGCGGATAATTGCAGCTTTAAATTCTTGTTCCAGATTATAAATTTCTAAAAAGACCTTTAAAAGTATCCTCTAGATGAAGAATGAGACATTTTCACATTCTCTGGGCTACAGTTTTCTTTGTCCACTCAAAAAGATATTAAAATATGATAAAAATTTCCGATACGATAAGAAAATAAGATTTATTGGAATAAATATCAAGCAAGACACTAAATATAGCTTTGAAAAACGTAGCATCATTGTGCGATGTATTCGTAAATGTAATAAACATTTCACAAAAAATACCAGGTATTTCGAATGAATATTTTTGAGATCAAGATACGTTCTTTTTCTTATAATAAAGGTTATATAAATGTATATAATGCAAGTAAACAAATGTTCATTTCTTTATTTACTTTTTCTTGCTTTTTTAGTAATTACTTTAAAAGCTTCGATTCAAGGAGTTTAATTTTGATGAATATAAACTACGCCACATAAATGACGCCTTCAATCTAATAGAATTTTTTTTAAAAAAATCCTTTTTAGTGTAAATTGCGATTTTTTTAATCTCAACCCCTCAGGATATTAATAACCTTAAAAAAGAGAATAGCATAAATTAACCCATTAATTAAATACGAATATCTTGTGTCACAAAATCCTGAAGCACAAATTAACTAAAATTAAAGGAATATTTAATTAATATATTATTTCTAAAAGGTTTAAGAATGAGTTTTAATGATAATTTATATTTTTAAAGAAGCAAAAGTGCAAAGGGATTGTGTGTGTGTGTTCTGTTACTGAACGATGTATAATCCTTATTTATATTTTATAAAGTATCGATTATCTATACGACATTATGGATATAATGATTCTAATAATTTAATTTTTCTCATTTACCCATTTACCAGTCTTAGTTTGTTTGTTTTTTTAATATTAATAACTTTAAAAATAGTAAACAATATGAATCACAATTTTTTTTATCACATTGCATTATTTAAGTAATTTTTAACGATTCATTTAAGACATTTCTAGGGTTCAACAAAAGTAACTAAAATATTGCAATATTTTTTTACGATATTTTTATATTTAAGTAATAGATTTACCCATCAGCTGGGTATTCCGCGGTTTTCGCGGGTTGGCAATCAGTCCATTTTCAATTGCATCTCGCTTTTTCGCAGTTTAGGGTGTTTATTTTTACGATTATAGATTTTTATTGTATTATTATCGTGTAAAATTTAGTATCAGTTCACTTTCTTTGAAAAATATTTGAATTTATTTGCAAACATTGCATCTAAATATTGATTTTAAAAAATTACGCAACCAGAGGGTTAAGTTCAATTATACCTGTAAATAAGTCCTAAACAATTGAAAACGTAGTATGGACAGCTATTTAAAACGAATGTAATTTTAAAATAACAAAGAGAAGTAACTTTTTCCGGTTCAACAATTTTTTTCAGTAAACCAATTAAATCGAAGAAGAAAGAAAGAAAAAGCTCGCTTTGTATTGATTTGGAAAGATTTTCAATTTACAGTATTAGAACAATATTTGCGTTGCTTATTTGATCCATGCAATTCATTATAAATATAAAAACAAGAACACATTTCACAAAAATATTATGCGCCGTATTTATATTAATATCCTTATCAAAATCAATCGTAAAAGAATTAGTTTTGTCCTAATTTGAAAATAGTTTTTGAAATTTCAATTGAAAGAAGTATTTTGCTTACCTAGACATATGCTTTATAATTAATGAAGAATTGATCAAGCAGATGATAATTTCATACCAAGCATATAAGGTAAGTATTTCCCTGTTTGAGTAGCATAAGTAATTATTCCAAAAACTACGTTGATTTTAACTGTAAAAGGTAGGTTTCTTTTTATTCTTTCAGAAATGGGAAGAGTGCCAATTTCAAAGAATAATCATGCAAAGTAAGCAGTCAATTTTATTTTGTTATCATCTTTTGTATTTTTATGGGTCGAAAAAATTAAGTAATCAGGGAAAAACAGAAATGTTTGAATAACTATGTATTCTTTGATGAAGAATAAATAGCAGAAAAAATTATTAACCGTAATGACATTGAGATCATTAATGGATTTGATTAACAATATTTTCGTATTAGAATTAAATCACAATGTTTACCAAACTTTTAAGTTTAATTAAAAGTAATTATTTTATACATTATGTAGATTCTTAACCCGTTTAAAGAGTACTGTTTCAGTTTCGGTAGAAACGTTATTATTACAAAATAGTATGCCAGCATTGTCATACTTTGACTTGCAAAATTTTTTGATTTATGTTTATAGTTGAAATAAAAATGGCCTTCCTAAAATAAATTGAGTCAGAAAATATCGTTCTTAAAGTATTCTCTTTCAGTAACTTAAATATATTTCCATGTATTACAGTATTACGTTTCTGTAAAAAAAAAAAAAAAGTAAATTATTTATGAGCTAGCAATTATTTATTATAAGTACATTAGAGAAAGATAACATTTCCATTGTCATTATATTTATCATTTTCAGAATTCAAAAATATATTTACATTTGCTATTCAGCAAATTTAAAATAAAATGTATTTGCTGGAAAATTGCCAAGAATTCGATTGTACTTATTGCCAGTACAGTATAAATGTACTGAAGTCCGTTTCAAGTCCACGTGAAATTTTAGAATGCATTGTAAATCGTGCAGGACAAAAAGAATGTATACAGATAGATACTATATGATATGCTCAGTCATGTTTATCATGCAGTTTATGTCCATTTTTCGTTAATAAACAAAATTATAAGGTTGGGGTTTTTTAATACAATTTCATAATTATGAAAATGGGATTTTGTAATAGATTTTCCTCTCTCTACTTGGTGCATTCTAGTTCTGGAATTTTGTACAGTTGCTTGTTCTCGATGACAATATTCTCTTTTATTACTTTCGAACCGCAATTATCAGCAAATCAACTAATTTTAATTTGATTTTCTTTCCATATAAGTGACGTCATCTAGAAAAGAATATTTAAAAAAACTGATTCTTAGACTCTGTCATAATTTTAATAACGAATTATGAAATGCATAACAAAATTAAAAAGTAGAAAATTATGCTTTATGAAAAACTTAGGCGTTAAAACAAAACAGCAAAAGCGCCATATTCTAAAAATAATATTATAATGAAATTGAACCACACTGAATATTATAAATGTGATTAAAATTTCAATCTGATTAAAATATTTCTATGTGCCTCTCGTTTTTATGATTCTGTTTGGACACTGATAATTTTGATGAAGAAAATTATTTTTTACTTCTTTCATTGATGAAAAGACTTAACATGATAATTCAGACTGCAAGACTGGATTTATAAATATACGAATCTATTTTCATGCTGATGCTTCATTCCATATGCTGTCACTTTTAATCATTTCGAATTGCCTCTAACAATCAACCTTAATTTAAGGATCAGTGGTTAGAATAATAGTTCGAAACAAACTTAAGTAGAATGCTCTTTGATTTCACGGTTATATGCCCTTCCAAATCATTATAGTTTGTAAGAGATACTATCTTGTAAATCTCTACAAAGGAATTGGTAGTTTAAATGCAAGATGACGATAGGCTGCGTAATCAAGATAGCACAGTCGCCATGAAACGTTGGCAATAACAAGCAGTTTTTTGTTTCTCAAGATAGATAAATTTCAAAGCATGTATCTACGTTTCAGTGAATGGACATTAAATCCATTCGACATAAAACTGTTTATGACTGTTTATAATATGCAAATAAGGCGGTTAAATATTTCAAAAAATGACTTGTATGGAACAAAGAATTGTTAAGTTGCAAAAATTAACTGTTTTCTTCCATTTTCATATCCCGTTTGATCTAGGGAATTTTTTTTTAAGATTATAGATACAGTAAAGATGATAGATAGATTAAGATGATAGATACGGTAAATATTTTGCAATAATGGTAAAATTTCCTCTTGTTGAGATTATTAGTTTCTATTAGTTGCCTCAAGTTAGTAAAATTTAAGAATATTTTGAAAAATACCTCAAGCTATATTATTTCTTTCTGTAACTTTCTTCTGACTTTTTAAAAAAAAGTCTTTCTCAAAAATGGTTTGGCTGCTGAATGGAATAAATCTTGTGCCAAATTTACGAACTCGGATATCTTTTAAAAGCTATAAAATAATATTAGAATATAAAATATTCGTAAGTAATCTCTGGTGATAGATTCAATAGCAATATTATATTATAAAGAAAAAAATTTTTTAAATAAAGCCCAAATATCAAGAAATAAGAAAAAATAAAGATTCAAAAATAAATATTTTCTAAAGTTAGTATAAACTATGCGAAATAGATAAGCAACACCTCGGTTTAAGAACTAATTATAATGAAATGGTGTCCTTGAAATCTAAAATCCTTTAATTCGAGAATTGTGTTATGAATACAATTTCATATAGGATATTGCACATGCATAATATAATGTAAATGTAAAGTATTTAATGGATAACGCATATTAGTAGCAAAACCTACTTAAAACTGCGTATTAGAAGAATAGAAACAAACCTCAAGCTACAATTGCCTTCGGTTGAATGCATCGACATTAGTCTAAATAAATTTAATATGTTTCTAAAGAAATAGGGAATGATTCCTCTTACGCTTTCAGAACTTCGTGCCTTGTTTAAATAATAATCGAAGTAACGGGCTTCTGTTGTGAAATACCCTGAATGTTGAAATGACTCCAAATAAATAATTTGAATAATCCATTTTTAAAAAATTAGCTAATGATATACGATATCATTAGTTATATATGCACTGTAGTTAAAGTAATCCTCTTTAGAACGATACCGAAAAAAAAATGTCGATGCTTCATATTGCACAATACTGGAAACTAATGACACAAATAAGGAATTCAAATAATTATTAAGACAACACACTTATCTATACTTATAATAAAGCTCAATGTGTGTGTGTGTGTGTGTGTGTGTGTGTGTGTGTGTGTGTGTGTGT
>JAPMOR010052170.1:263504-289881 GCA_026543865.1 Argiope aurantia | reverse complement strand
TGTGTGTGTGTGTGTGTGTGTGTGTGTGTGTGTGTGTGTGTGTGTGTGTGTGTGTGTTGGCGCTCTACAGGCCAGACTATTCAACCTACAGCTACCACATTTGGCACGTGTATACCTTGGAGGCCGGGAATGTGCATCTGGGGGTTATTTTTTCGAATTTTTAATTAGAATTTTATTTATTTAAAAATTAAGCGAACTTTTGGCGTGTTTCTGCTATAACTTCCGAAAATATTACCGCACAAAAAAGATTTTTACATGAAGTTAAAGATCAAAAATTTATCTTTTAAATGATACTAATGTTTTAATCTTAAAATTAAATTTCTATTTTTAATGAATTTTTAAATAAATATTTTAACTATGCTTTTCAATAATTTTTTTCGTAAAAAATAAAAATTAAAATTAAGCACGTTTCGCATTCATGGGAAAAAATTAGCTTTTTTCAAAGTGTTGCCATCACATTGATTAAAGCTCCAATTAAAAATAAATTAAATCTTTTGGAAATGAAATATAATTTTCGGCACGTGTCTGTAGGAAATGAAACAAATATGAAATATTATTTTTTCTAAAAAATAAATTCAAGAAAAATTATTTTATGATATTTTACACTCTCTATATTATTAATCCCATAAATCAGTTTTATTTTAAGGCAAGTTTTGTTTAATATGAACAGGATATCCATTCAAATCGGGGCCACACAGCTAATTTGTAAACCTTTAGTAAGACACAGATCTGCTAAAATGGTCTAAATGGAAAATGGTTATATTTTATGTAATTTGATTCAATAAATGCTCTAATAAATAACGAATTTTTGATTATACATAAAGCTTCTGCTGTGGAAATCACGATTAAAAAAATGTTATTGAAACACTAATATTTTAAATAAAAAGAGTTAATTTCCAATCAACTAAATCAATCACTTAAACTGACTGATTTATGAAAATTTAAATATCACTATTCAAAAAAAAAGAATAATTTTAGATTTTCCATCGATCGTTTCAAAGAAAATACGCCAATCAGCACGCATGTTTCTTAAGATTAATTGGCCTAAGATTATGAAAATGTTGAGTTTTTCTAAATTTTCAACATTCAAAACTTCATAAATAAGTCTTAGTTAATTTTAAATTCATTCATTTATTTAAAATTTGGTGTGTCCAGAATATTTCTGAAAATCTGATACCTTACCGCATTAAATTTAGATTTCATAATTTTTGAAATATATTTATAGGCCGGAACAAAATATTATTGATTTCATTTCAATCCTTTTGAAAGCAAAATTAAAAACTGAATTTTAAGCTGAATCTGAGAAATTTTTGTTGAATTATTCTTTGAGATATTACATAAATTAGGAAAAATATTTTGTAGTTCACATAAGACTTAAATACCGAGCGATTCTGTTTGCAATACTCATATTCAATAATAATAAATAAATAACAATAAAGATGTAAATAAAATAAAACGCTTGGTTTTATTAAAAAACATCTTTATATTAATTGCAATTTCATCATTTCCACTTTAAATTAAAGTTGAAGTTTTACCGGAAATGACAACAAATTAGCAAAATATATATAGTAAATTGAACGAAACGATCTAAACAACAATATAAGTTTGGTATGACTATCAAAATTTGAAGATTAAAAATGTTTTGTTTGAGAATCTATTAAGAGACCAGTTACTTAAAATATTTAATTGAAAATTTTAGCGAGCGGTAATACTGGCGAACCGGCTGGTCGCCAAAGGCGGCTAGTATTATTATATTCAAAGTTGGGAGTAATTTTATCCCGGAATGAATAAATAAAGCACTAATAGAAATACCTTAAGTTAATTGTAATTTTAATCACATTCAAATTACTTTTTAATTTACAATGAATTTTCTTTTTTTCATGCTCACTGCAGTTTAATTTTCTTATCGCATTTTTTTTCAGCACCTTACAATTTTGCTTTTGCCTCGTGACCCCAAATTTTTGTTAAAAACGATAATTTTCTAATTTGAATTCAGTAATAAAAGAGTATTTTTAAAACGTTAATTTTATTATTTTCTTCTTTTTAGTGTTTAATTTTTAACTTATTATAATAAATATTTCGGAATCATGTAGTAATCTTTTCTCAATTTTACAACTATGTGTCCCCCTTCATTTAGAATCAAGATTAATTGAAATTACTTAACTCATAAGTAATTTCTTTAAAATTAAAATATTCAGTCGTTATCAAAAATTTACAATCATACCAAAACACAGATCTCTTGTACTGCAGGAATGAATGAAAAATAAATTGAGCAATTCCGAGTTTCGAAGATGAAATATGTAAAGTTAAATAAAAGCATATTAAAAAAAAAGGGCAAGGAATAAGAAGAGATGGATGAAAATCATGGTAAAAATGGCTAGTATTTATCTTATCATATTATTTACCATATAGGAGTCAATTAAATTGAAATTTAGGAGGCCATCAAAACTATTAGTATTATATGCACTCCAGTAACAGAATCCTTAAGAATTCTCAATTAAAATGCAGCACGGCTCCGTTTTAAACAATGTACAAAGACGATTGAATTATAAGTATTCTGAACGCTGCTCACCTATTAGTTCTTTCTTATCGTTCATTTTTGCGTCATTCATTTCGCCTCATTCATACCACCAACATTTGCCATCTTTAGAATCACAAGGGATTTTTTCCCCTACGGATTTCTAGAAACTTTTACTTTTGCCCTATAAACCAGAAATATGAGAGTAAGATTCTCGAATTCTCAATACAGTTACGTGAGTCAGTCAGCGTTAAGTAAGGTGAAAACATCAAATGACACCGTTAAAACTAAATACCCATCGAATACCTTAAGATGTGATTATTTTTGGTGGTGTGGGTGGGTCAAAAATTACACTCATTCCTATGTGTATTCGATCAACAATGGTGGTAGTTCTCTAAAAAATTGATTTAGATAGTATTTACTTTGAACTTCTAAAAAAACTCTGTCAAGTATTAGAAGAAATGCTAAAATAAAACCGTAATTACTTTTGCTACTAACATACTGTGAAGCTTTGTAAAAATGTCAAAAATTTATGTTTATTTCAATCATAAAATAATTAAAAACTGTAAGAAATATTTGAATTAAGACTTTTACAAATTCAAACCAACTTGTTGGCTGAAAATTACTATTCTTGAAACTTTTATGCAATTTGAAAACATTGTTACAAAATAAAAATAAAAATTTAAAAAATTCCTTCAATTTTATGTGAAATTGCATATTTGTACCATACGAACAGTTATAGAATTTCTTTTCTTTTTTAAAAGGTATTTGTAGAAAATTTGATGAAAATAATATTTAATTTTGGAGGGGGTATCATTTTAAAAAAGCTAAAAAAATGAAAAAAATCGCTTTGAGGGAAACGCATTTGAAAGGAAATTTTTTTTCGTCAAAACTAGCTCATCTTTTAAAGAAATACAAACACCGCTATATCGTTATGAAGGCAAGAATTATTTTTTTGAAATGTGAAATGTTTATGAAGTTTTGGGAAGAGTTCAACATGTTTTACAAAAAATTATTTTTCTAAAATATGTTTTATCTTAACATATAAGAAAATTTGGTAGAGAACTTAAGCAAATTTTGATTGCCATTTTATAAAACTAGATTCAAACTATAATCAATGTGCATTCTACGATAATTAATATCAGAAATATAGGCGTGATATTTTGTTCCTACATTGTAAAAGATTATGATTTTATTTTATAGTTCGACTTTATCAACTTATTATTTTCAGAATTTAAAAGATAACTGAAAATTATTAATGAATTCAAACTCTTCATGAATCATATTCATCAAGAAGAGAAAATCTGTCAAATGAAATAGACTTAACTCCATTGTAAAAAACATTTTTGCTCAAAAAGACTTCGAAAAAAATTCCTTTTGAAACAGTATAAAAAGAAAATTATTTTTATCTGTTTTTTCCCCTTATCCTTATCATTCATAATTTACGTTATTTTTAAACGTACTGAAATATTTTGGATATATATAAAGAACATTCATTCGTTTTATACCGGAAAAACTTTTTCATATACCACCTGAAGAAGCACCATACTTTACTGCTTTAATACACACTCTAAACCTCAAGAATAATACAGATAATCCACTTTAAACGCCTATAGAGCAATTTTTATTGTTGCTTTTGTTTCTACTGACCAAAGAAACAATGCCCAAGGTACGAAAATTTATTTCTTTTCGAGTTCAGATTATTGTCGAGAAAACTTTGAAATAGCCTAAAGAACACAACACACATCAACGACACTCAGTAAGTTGCAACATTTCACTGATTTACTAGGAATATTTGAGATATAAAACAATTTTCGATCAATTACCAGAAAATTTCCATTGTTCTAGGATTGATGAAAATTGCACAACACAAGCGCACCAAAATTGATAAAACTCGTAAAATGTAAGTGGCTTTGTTATTGTTGTAACATTATTTTCCTAAGGATTCAGGGCATAAAATAAGCATTTGGCAGCATTTCACAGCAAGTGAGGGTCTGCCGGATTGAATCAAATAATAAACAGAAATCCTGAAAAAAAGAAACGATAAGAAATTCCACGCCAAATTAACTTGTCATGTCTGATGAATCTTTTGCGTCTACGGCCCCAGGAAAAACCTGTCGATTCGCCCCAGGGCAAATCCGAACGCTTGCATGCTCTTTGAAGCAAGAAGAAAAACATTTGAATATGAGAAAGAAATAAACCATTTTAAAACTCGTTTGTTGAGAATTCTACCAATTGGAATTCAAATTTACATCATTTAAGCAGCGATTACGATGCTTCACGTTGCTTTTCCGTTGAGGATTATTGGTGTTCCTAATTTCAGATTCGTTTGAAGAAATTTTCATTTAAATCGCCATTTTTTTATTATCTTTTAGGGAGATTTCTTGCTAGAATTACTTGCGAGAATTTTGTTATTTTTCAAAAGTTTTAAATTGTTATTTAAATCAGTTAAGTAGCCATTATATATTTCATGCTGATTTTCTATTGAGAATTATTTGTGTTCCTTACCTCAGTTTTTTTTTTCTTCAGTTTTCTTTATTTAAATTGAAATTTCCACATCTAAACTATATTCTTAATAACTTTCTTGAGATAATTAATTTCCCCTTTTATATATCCTTTCAAAAAAATTTAAGATTAGCTAGGATATTATTCTCTTTCTAAATTTTTCAAATAAAGCCTTAATAAATATTAGAATTAGTGGTATGATATATCCAATTAATTCATGAAAATCATCCTTGTACGTTAGTTATACATTTCAGTTCAATGAAATAACAAGTCTTTAATAAAAATGCAGTAATTCTAAATACTATCAAAAACACTGATGTATAATATGTGGCATGATGAGATTGTCATTTTAATATCCTGGTAATTTCAATGAATTTTTTTATATGAGAAAAATTTTAAGATACGAGTGAGTTGATGCTGAATCTTTCACTATTTCTCCAGTTCTGAGAAATATTTTAAGTCAGTATTCAAAATGAATGATTCGAAGTATTTTCCAATACATATAATAAAGCATAATAAAAATGAAAAATCATACATTTTAAAACTCAAGCAGATATCACGTACATGGTTAAATGAAGCGGATAATCACCAATTGAAAAGCTCTTTATTTTCTTTTTAGAAACTCAGATAAATTTTCATATCGGGTAAATTTTTAACTTTCAGTATAAACGCTAAAGATAAAAAACTTGGAAAGGCGTACTAACTTAGCATGCGTCTGAGTCGGAAGTTTTAACGAAAAAGCGCTGCCGCGTAACTTTCTTTGAAACCTATGAATTTCACATAAGGCAGATCAACTACACAGTTAAAATTACAATTATTAGATCTTCGGTGGAAAATAATAATAAAGAAAAAACAGGAGTTCACTGGACTCAGAAGTTTTAAAAATTAATTTCGTCGCTTTTCTATCGCCATAGCTTAAACAAACAAACAAACAAAAATTAAAAATTAACTATATGACAGCATAAAGAATAAAAAACGTTAAAAAAACTCAATGACTTCTTCAAAATTAACTTTTATATATTAGAGTTTGGTGACTAGTGAAAAAAGCACGAGAAACTATAAGTTAAAACATTCCAAGTAGATATTAAAAAATGACTATAGTCGCTATGGATTTTCAATCATTCCGAAAGGAAGTAAGAAAACGAACTGAGGAAAAATAACCGGAAAAAAAAGTCGAATGTTATGGGTTCCGCAAGCCCTAAACCATAGAAAATTATAGACAAAACTATATAATAATGTCAAATTAGTTTTGTTCTTAAAATAATTTCCTAATTGCTCGCGCTTCGTTTTTACCGTAACTTTGGAGTTGCGCGGGCTATTAATTTTCCAACGAAATCAAAATGCTTAAGTCTGGAAATTTTTTCGAAAATTATCTAAAATCAATTTTTTTTTTGTCTCGCTCTCTCTTTCATCCTTTCTGCTTACCAACTAAGTTCGTCGCTCTTATACCGCCATAGCTTTTAAAAAAAATTAAAATTGGACTATATCCATGACAATATAAAGAATAATAGGAGTTAAAAATAAACTCAAAAACCTCTTCAAAATTAACTTTTATATATTAGAATTTAATGACTAGTGAAAAAAAGCACGAGAAACTATAAGTTAAAACATTCCGGGTAGATGTTGAAAAATGACTATAGGCTATGGATTTTCTATCATTCCGAAAGGAAGTAAGAAAGCGAACTAAGGAAAAATAACCGAAAAAAAAGTCGAATGTTATGGGTGCCGCAAGCCCTGAAACCATAGAAAATTATAGACAAAATTGCAAGTAAAAGCTGCTTACCGCTTCCGGCTATTGCCCTAAAAAGAAAGGAAAAAAGGAGTCATCAAAGGTCGCTAACCAAAATCAAGGTCTAGTCATTCCAGGTCAAAGTCAAAACGTAATTGAGAGTGTAAATCCTGCTGCAAGTGTTTCCTTTGTTTCTTTTTTTGTTTTGTGGTACTCTCCCTTCCATTGCTCCTACGGAGGCATTTGATTAGTTAATTGAGAAAAGACAAACTCGTTTTCGCCTTGCAATACTTGTGCATAGGTATTCATATTGGAATTAAAAATTTGAATAAATGCAAGTTCAATTGAATGGGAGTGGAAGTTCCATACCGCGCATGGGAACTGTCATTTTCTTTCCATTTATACCTTACTCTCAATACTAAGCATTTCCAAAATTGTTACACTAACGAAATTAGTAGAACAAAACATTAGAAAATGCTTTAAGATGTTTTCACGAATCCCTCATTTCAAAATGAAATTATTACGCGTTTAAAGTAATATTTTTCAAAATTTTAATGCGTGTCTTTTGCGTAAACCTTGTTGCTGTATAACTAGAGATGTATGAAACTCAAATTATCTTGTGATTTTATTCCCATCATAAAATTCTACACTTATTTCGGAAGGAAATTCATGAAAAAAATTCATTTCAATTTTTATCAATAATCGATGTTTTTAACCTGTTAACTGGGTATGACGAAATATTTCAATGTAAAATGAATTGAATATAAGTTGGTTAACAGGTTAATTTGACAAATTTGATACAAGACCTGACCAATTGCGAGAATTTGTTACTCAGCATCAATATCAATATTTACAGAAAAATAGTATTTCAGGCACCAGCCCTTTTAAATTCGTACCAAGGGAACCAGAACTAATCTGCCGTAGCAAATAAAGAAGCAAAAAATCTTACAAGGAAGTAATTTTTTTTTTATTGCAACTAACGGGGAAAAAAACTCTCTCCCTCTCCCTCTCCCTCTCCCTCTCCCCCTCCCTCTCCCTCTCCCTCCCTCTCCCTCCCTCTCTCCCTCCCTCCCCCTCTCCCTCCCTCTCAATATATTTGTTGCCCAATACTTTTATTACATCATAGCATGCATGCCGAAATATGCATAGGAAATTAGTATATAAAATGTTCACCGCCGTCTGTAACGCTAAGCGGAGTTAAAAATATCTTCCTTTTGGTCTGCATCATTATAGGATGCGAAACCCCAACTTCTATTTTGGTGTCTGGCAACTGATAAAAGTTTATTATTATTATTTCATGTTTAACTTGACGGATTTATTGGTTTACGAATAAAGCTAAACATGAATAAAAACTGGTTATAGGAATCGTAAATTTTACATTTTAATTATATTTTTATGTATTGTATTGTAGCAAAGACCATTGAACTGAAGTTCACACTTTTTGAAATTTTATACTTACACTGATTCATTGGAGGTTACTGCTAATATTTTCTTTTAATATTATATTTAGTTTGTATTTATTATTACCTTTTTTCAATTCGTGAAACGCTTTGTTTCAGTTCGATTTTAGCGATTAATTTTGATTTGAATTTTCGTAAATATTATGAATAAATTTAATTCCACTAGGAGAATACAAAACTTTTAATTGTATTTTTTCTAAAATGTACTATAAACAATATATATATATATATTTATACCTCCTGACTTTGCGCATGAGATGAGATTTTCTACCATCATTTTCGTTATTTAATCTGTGGCAATCATATGTGAGATATTGTTGACAAGGGAGTTGAGCGTTCAGGCGGGCGCATCTTCTAATTAATAATGAGTACGGCTAAGTATCTTTTTAAATAGCCTGAAGAATAGCAATGAAAATTGTGCCGAATATTCTTAATAACGGGATTGAGGCAGATGCCTCCTTTTAATCTGAAAACAGTGATAAATAAAATTTCCTTAAATTTTATTTATTCATTTTCAATTAAATTTTGTTTTAAATCTAACTTGAGTTGGAAAGATTTTTTTTAAGAAATTAAATGCTTTAGTCCTAAATGTTGAATGACCTGAATGTAAGACTAGAAAAGTACATTTTAAAACTTATTCAAAAGTTTGAATGCGATTTGATACGACAGAAATTAGCTTTTCATACCGAGCCAGTCTGTAATCCTTTTATAGATTTAAAGCCTGTATCATTCAATTCAAAAATATTGATACTCGTACATCCCTTTCAATTCAGATTCCTGACTAATCCGAACGAAAAAATCATAATTTTAACATCGAAACCTTTACTCTAATATGAATTAGAGGATTTTAAAAAGATTTTATTTAATTCCAGGTTGAAAGAATTATTCCAAAACATTTTTTTTAATTTAAAACGCTGTATATCATTTTAATGCCTATAATTTTATATTTATTAATTTCAACCATTCTCAAGTCATTGTGTTACAAAATACTTGAATATAGCTCAATTAATAGTGCAAGTGGAGTAAATGGCTCCCGGGTCTAATATTTTATAGTCTTCCTCGTAATACATTCGACTTGCACCATCCCTCTGGATTTACATTTTAAACACTTCCTCTTCTAAATAAGCCTCTGTACTCCCTTGGAACATCTTTAGGCAAAATGTCACTTCTGTTCATAAAAATTCGATGACAATACAACTTACAAACTCAAAAATTTTGATTAAGTATTGAAAGACACTTAATTGACAGTAAGCAACTCAAATCACTATTGCGGTATAGTGGATCATTAAAGAACACACACAGTTTCGAAAAAAAAGTTACTTTTCATTCTATATTTGCACAAAGAACTTTTCGCCTATTAATCGAAACAATACCAACACATATTTTGGTAATATATTTATCAAAAAATGCAAAATTTAAGAAATAATTGGATTCTTTATTTCAGGTTTGAAAGAAGCTGGGAGATATAGATCCAGTTAATGGCCACTAAGATCAAAAACACCTGTTGTAGAACCTCCAGGTATGTTGTGTATCTAATATTTCATATAATTACTACCTTAAAACTTAAACAACTAAAATAAAGACATTCGGCATAGAGAAACTGATGAATTATTCCCATTTATGACACTCTAGCCAAGAGTACAACTACTATTGTAGGTGAAGTAAATTACTATGTATGTTGGCGAAGGGTAATCGCTATCGTGCAATATCAGTGGCAGTAAACATTGTTTGTAAAAACGATTTGTAAGTAATGAAGAGCAATGAAGTAATTTTTTAAAAAGAAATACGCGAACAAATTGAAATTCTTAATGCTCGCTTCCTTTTTATTAGAAAATGCAAACTATAAATTATAAAAAAATTCGAATTTAATGATGTATGTGCGTTTAATCATTATTCTTTCCGGCAATTAGATGGTAAGTAACTAAAGATAATGATTAACTCTACTTAAAATTAAATGTTTGCATACTTGAATAGGATGATTATAATTACTGAATGTATTTGAAAAAAGTTATTTAGATTTCATACTTAAGGGATGTCATAGAAGGCATGCTTAATAGCAAAGATTAAAATGCAGCATCCGGATAATAAATCACCTATAACATTCGTTTCATAAAACCAATGAAATCTAAAAGAATGCGAAAAGTTACATTTCTAAATTTTTTTGTAAATTCCTACAAAATTTCATTTATTGAACACAATGCATTCTATTCTCAATGTGATATTTTTTATTATTATGTTAAAAAACATTTTTTATAAATTGTAAAGAGATTTTAAAATTTTTTAATTACAATTTTGATTGATCGTTTCCACTCTTAGAAGTTAAACGCTAATTTACCATTTAAATGAAACTCATTTCGTTACAAAAATTCCGCAATTATCTATTAATAATCTTCAAAAACTTTAAATGCATTCTACATTTTCAGAGATTAGCTTATTAGCTTTTTTAATGTAATTCATTCCTTTGAAGGAGCTCTAATTTTCAGGGATAATTTAAAATAACCATTATTACTATATTTGAATGTTTTATTTTGTTATTATCGTACAATTTGCGTATTTTTGTTAGTATGCCAAATCAGCAACCTATTTTTACAAAACAGATCTTCTAAAAAATATCCATGTCATAATGGGTTTGCAGAAAACACCACCAGTAAGATCGGGAAATTTTTGATGCTTTTTTTTTTTTGCATTTTTTAATCAAAAAATTTTTTTTTCAAAAATAACCTAAATTTAAAGAAACTCGAACATTTGATAAACAACCATTTTGAATTTTATTTTCTTCAATTTATCATTAATCAAGGTTCCGGTTTATTATTAATTTTCAAATTTGAAAAACACGAACAAATTTCTTGAACAGCAAAATAAGCAAAAGAAAAATTAGTTTAAATAAGACATTTAAAGATGGATTTTAATCGAATTTTCGGTTAAGAAAAGAAGGTCGCTAGTTCGTTCTAGATTGAAGTAACTTAGAAAATTGGTAGATTAAATATAATGTTTTAGGGAAAATGTTGCTCTCAATTCGGATGGCTTTAAGAATTTTTTTTAAAGTTTTTATTGACTTCAATTCAAAACTGAGAAGAAAATATGCTTCGGAGGATGAACGATTTATATTCACTAGAAATAATATTCCATTATATTCCGTTTAGAAACTAGGTGCCTACAATTTAAGCCGAAATTGAAGAAGTAGTTGGTCTAAGGAAGAAATTTCCTCGACAAAGATTTTCAAAATTAAAAAAAAATGCAAAACTCAACATCTTAACTTTATTGTAATTTTTTTTGTTCCAAAATTTCGCAAATTTACACATAGCTACTGAGTCAATTAGAATTCCCTACAGCTGAACTTCATTATATTTTTTTGTTCTACAAATTTACACTTAGTAACAGAGGCATAATATTAATGCATATAAACTCGTATATCGTAACTTCTATTCATTCATGTCACCATCATGATACTTTTTCAATACTTATTTATAATATTTTCATAGGATTCTATAACTTCTCTTTGTAACTAGTCAGTAGTAATTTGTGAATATTTCGATGTCATACATTGTGTTACTTGATGGTATTGTGAGTATTTTGCTGTTTTATATAATATTATAATTTCATATTTATAAGCATATTAGAAAGATTGTACAAATTCTCAAGATAAACATTCGGATTCAAACAATTGTTTTAATTCAATATTTTATTCCGATTGATATTGATGATAACCATGAAGTCTAAATAATAACACCATTTTTTAATAACACCATTTAACCACCAATATAACACCATTTTTTCAGCCCAGTTAAGCAAATCGGAATTAAGAGTAGAAGGGGGTGGGAGAGAAAAATAACTTTAAATTTTAATTTTTGAAAAAATTAATGTTGAAATTCTTAATATCTATTTCAAATTTCGTTATTTAAAAGTATAATAAGTAAAATGTTATTTTTTCGCTTTTGAATTTATCAAAATGAATTCTTGAATGGGAAAAACATAAGTGTTGCGGAGATGGCGGAGAGCGCGATTAATTATTTATTGTATACTTTCAAGCAAATGACATATTTGGCCGTATTCTTTTCGTAATTTCTCGCTTTTTTTTGGGGGGGGGGACTTCGAATATGAAAATAACTGACTCTAAATTCCATTGTTCCTTGCCCCGCTTAGACTTATTTTAAGGAATTTTCATTTACTTCTAATACTACTAAAAATTTTATGATATCTTCGGCTATTATCAAAATTATTCCCAAATGAAAATTTGCAATTTCAGAGATCATTTAATATGTAACCTTGCAAATAGTGCTCATAGTTGTCAATTGGCTTAATAGAACATCCCAAAAAGCGACCGTTCTGACATTTAATAGAAATTTATCACGCTTTTCAGATGTTAGGAGAGATTGCATTCTTAATGCGACGGATTGTTATCGATTCATTGAGCCGTGAAGAGATTTCTCACAGTAGAAAAGAAAAAAGACCGTTTATTGTTTCATGAGGAAAAAGCTCGTGCATTTCAATTCAAATGTCACAAATGACGTCTTAATTATTTCCCAACTGCTGTTGCGCTTATTTTGTCTTGCAGATAACGTCAAGTTATCACGAAAAGTTAGTAACAAATAGGCATTACATATCTTGAAATAGCCTGCTATCCTTGTTTAAACGCCAGATTGGTAACTCATATTTATTGAGAGAGAAAAAAAATCATTTTAAGAACTCATTCCGATTCTTTAAGAGTAGAAGCAAAGCATTGTCGGTTCTTAATTACAGCAGATCAGAGGCCCTTAGGCGATGCAAATTTCGGGGACCCCTTTCCCCTCCAAAACTTTTAAAGCCAAATAGATTTTATCAATTTTATGATTTTATCAATAACAGTTTATGTCCATGCATAAAAGTGAAATGCTTTGCTCTGCAAAAACTCACTTGCAAACCCTATAGAGGCTAAAACTCTACTATAACATAGCATTATGCCAACGAAGGTTTATAGTGAAATTCGAAGCAAATATTTCGTAAATTTGGACATTTGTGACAAATAATTTTTAATTGAGCATGTGTAAAATTTTATTTTAAAGTTTAACATTATTTTTTTTTCTGCTCAATATTTCAAAGCCAGAAATATAGAGCAGCTTATATAAAAAGTCCTATAGAATGCATTTAAGATACAGAGGTACTACCATGTCTACCACAAAGGACGATAATGATAAAACAAGAATGACTCCTTCCTAAAATTTTAATTATATGGCGTATATCAAATTACGTAATGTTACTATTATAATGTTTATTCAAATAATTTGATAAACATAATAATATTAATTGTTATTTTTAAAGCTTAATTTATTAAAATTTCAAATATGTACGTAAACTGTAAATATGCATTGATATTAAACATATAATTAACCTTCATACAATTCATAATAACTAATTGAAGATTCAAATTTAAAAATATCAACTTGTTTCGATTCTTTTTAATAACAACTGAAACTCAGTGGTATATAATTACCAGAATCTTACTGAATTTTAATATTATTAACATGTTATTTTATATAAAATTACGTTGAGCATATTCTAATTTCGAAATTGTGAAAAAAAATTGGGTTACGTTTCGGACAAGCTTAGTTAAAAAAATATTTTCTTAAGATACTCATCTTTCCTTGATTAGTCAAGATATTTGATTTCAGTTTCAATATAATCCTTCGATAGCATATTTTCACGTATTCTGTACGTTTCGTATAATTTGATTGGAAGTTCTGTAAAAGGCACACCGAAATATTTGGATTTTTTTTGAAAAAAATCTATGAATCTTCTTGAATATATATGCGCTATTTTTACGAAAATGCATGCAAGTAATTTTCATCTACGATTTTATTTGCTAATCATTATCAGGTGTCCGTGAAACGAGATGAGCCCAAATCCTTTTCTTTTTTACCAATTTTTGGTCTATTCTCAAAATACCCTAAAAACAATTCGTATAGCCTTTCTGGTGAAATTCGAAAAAATGTACAAATCCTAAAAGAGACTAGATACTTTTGATCAAATAATGTATTGCATCACTTGAAATCCATCCAATTTGAAAACGTTTCTTAAATTATATGGATAATCCTTTGTAATTCGGCATTTTCTGATCTCCAGATTAAATTAGGTATGTCAAGTTTACTGATAAATTAAGTTAAAATTAAATTACGTTTTAGTACAATTTATTTTTGGTCGATTCTCTAAATACCCTAAAAGCACTTCATCTAGTCTTTCTGGTGAAATTCGAAAAAAAAAAAAAATGTAGAAATTCGAAAATTGACCGGATACTTTTGATCAAATATTGTATTGCATCAGTTGAAATCCATCCGATTTGAAAACTTTCCTTAAATGAGATGGATAATCCTTTATAATTAGGTATTTTCTGATCTCCAGATTAAATTTGGGTTGTCAGATTAAAATTCCGTTTTGATGCTATACAAATGGACTACAGTAGATGAATTTGATAATCTCGTCATGCACAATGACGCTGACAATGAAGACTTTTAAGCCGGCAATGCCCCCGTTATGCTTTCACACCAAACTAGATAAATGATTCTAAATCTACGATAGGCTGATATCACACACTTGAGAGAGTTTCCAGCGCAGCTGTTCTCTGACCACACGTCCAAGATCCTGCCACTAAGTCCCCCAACCAGCCATACCATTTCCAATAATCAATTTCACAGTAAAGTTTAAAGAATACATTTTTAGAAGTGTATTCAAAAGTAGAATTTTTTTTAACTTTTCCATCTTTAATTTATGATTAAATATATCCTGAAATCTTGAAATCAGTTTTTTTTTTCCTTCAAGTTGACTGTCAGTGATACTGATTGTTGACCACATGTATGAAATCTAAATTATAATAATTGAGTTCTGAAACTATTATGATGGTGCATTTCTATTAAAAATAGAATACACTCTCGAGTATCCGGCCTAATGTGGCTGAAGGATAGACCGGATAAAAAAGCCTGATAGGTCGGAGTTCTAGGAACTCACTTCTCTGCAAACCAATACCAGAAAACAAAGTTTTTATATCAAAGTTATTACGCAATATTTATTTTCTCATTTCTTACTGAGTACTAAGCTTTTCATTTATCTCACGCCTTGTAGAATGTTAATACGACCGCGGCCCGGTGAATCAGAAGCAGTTGCCAGTAACACGTCGAGTTAAAATAGAAGATTGTGTACTGATAGTTTATATTTGTTTATATAGTGTGCTGCAAGTTTTACGAATTTATTAGAGAAAAGTAAATTAAAGGATATAGACTGTTCACATTTTAACTTAAATTTTGTACTTAAATGCAGGACACATAAACAATACATTAAATCGTAAGCCTAATTCTCAAGAAAATTGCCTCGAACTGATTTTATTTTTTACTGATCAATGATTACACAGATATGAAAAGGTAACCTTAGGATAAGAGTCAAAACTTACAGTTTTTAATTTTTGAAAAAGCTCTTAATAGATGGCTGCTTCTGCAAAGCCTAGCCTTCCTTATCTAATTACGATAATAGAAAATTAGGCTGTATAGCATGGAAGACGGATAGTCGCGAACCAGATACTCAAGAGTGTACTGTATATAAGTGTACAAACTTTCAAGACTCTAGCGCATCATGAAGTGTGTGACAAATAGACTACTAAGATTCATCTTTAAGAACATGAAAGAAATTAAATCAAAGCGTGTAAAAATTGCGATGTGCATTGATGTATATTTCATGTAACAGAAACACTTATGCAGATAAGAACAATCTTCCAAATTCGGCTCAAAAATAATTTTGATAGTACACTAGGCATTGAAAAGAAGCGCTTGGAAGTTCAAATTAATAGTCATTTTACTTGATTAAGGGGTAGAAATTTGAATAGTGGTTGGTTGGAGTTTCAATTAAGAAACCTGTTGGGATTCTGCAGTAAATTATAAAAATAAATAATCTTTGTGTATGCAACTTGGCCGTATTTTTATTAACTTCAATTATTGGACAACGCAGACAATTAATCTTTGCTCATTTGTACTCTTTATTGAAAGTATGTACTTCCAAAAGCAATAAAATGAAAGAAGCTTAGCTATAATAAATCAAATATCAATGAACGATCTTTTTTTTACATTTTTGTAAATCAACTGTAGCTTTATACAAAGACCAATCTTGAATTATTTTCTAAAACCGGCTGCTGAAAAAAAAATTTTGAAACGTTTTAAGTATATTTAATATTTTTAAATGCACTAATTTTTCACATTTCGTTTTATTTGTTTTTCTAAAAAATGTCGAGTGGTGGTGTTCATAAAAAATATTTTGTAAAATTAAATTTTTTAACAGAATAACGAAATGAGTTTTTGAACGTCTTTTTATCTCAATTAAAAGAAACAAAAAAAAACTTGAAATTGTTTACAATTTATGAGCTTCTGAAAAATGTTCTTTGTTTTGTAAACACAATGATGCACAGATCGTTGAATTATTTGCATTTAAAAGCACTTTAACATTTGCTTTTAAAATTAATTCAACTGCAAATAATATTTACTTCCGAAAATTACTTCAGTAGAAATATTTTTTCATTTAATGAATATTTAATTTTACTGAAACTTTATTTTCAGCTTAGTTTGCATATAAAAATCATTATTTGTTTTCTATATAAATATGTAGAAAAATCAGAATGAAATAATTATTTGAATGAAAATGATTTCGAAATAAATTGCAACAGTTCGAGGAATAATTCTTTTGAGATTAAAAACAATTAAAAAACTGAACACGTTTCACGATTGTGCTTTACGTCTATTCCTATTATACGACGACTTATATTAAGAAATTTTTGATGGAAAATTATTATTTAAGATCTTAATCTTAAATAGCATGGGAGAGCTCCATCCTTTATGATTTTTTTTTTGAATTTATAGACCTTTTTACTTTTTTGTATATAAAAGCAAAGAGAAATTACTGCAATGATCAAAAAATTCATTCACGAGAATTTGATGATTCTCCTCGTTTAAGACCTCTTTCAAACATGTTTGAATATCGGTCTATATGTCTAAGACGGTGTAACTCAAAAATTCGATTTAAACAAAGAGAAAAAAAAAAGGTACGTGATTTTTTCATTAAAACTATAAATTTTTGTGAAATTTTAGACAACTTTCGATGAGAATCCATCTATTTATCTGCCCTTCCGTGAACATACACTATCTCAAAAAAGTAACGTTACAGAAACGAAATTTTGTATGTGGTTTTAATACCAAATTCATAATTATTAAATATTGGACGAAATTGAGTAAATTTTTAAGATCTGTTCTCGATTTCCTTCAAAGCGCTGAGTTTTAACACAAAATGTGTCATATTTTGTTAGTATTAGTGAAACTGGAGGAAAGAACACTCTTTTTTAATAGACTCTAGTCATTTATAAATTCTAAATATAATTTAAATTTTGAACGTAGTTGTTTTTTTTTAAGTTACTGCTTTGAATTTAAATATCACCAACTAATAAACTTTAAAAAATGGAATTATCAAAGATGAAAGAAAGAAATAATATTTAAACTTTAGAAGAAAAAAAAGGCTTCGCTGTTTTGCACCGAAATATTTGTACAGTTCGTTTCATTTCGTTGGATTATTTCGATTGAAAAATGCTTTGACATTCTCTTTTATATTTAATTCGGTACCAAGTTTTTAATTTAATTTTAAAATATTATCGAAAAAAAGTTCTTGGTGAAATAAAATGAATTGTAAAAAAAATCTTATAGTAAGAAGCAAATTTAAGAAATACCAATTTTGCAACTTTTTAAATTTGCGTAACATGAGTATATGTCTTATTAAAATTCCAAACTAATTTGCGAAATATCGAGCCTATTTCGTTCATTTGCGTTCTTTTTATTTCAGTTCTTTTACCAAATAAATTGCGGTTTGCAAACTTTTTTCATTTTTTAAAAAAAATAACAAAAACCTTCATGGGCCATTATAAAATTTTCATTTGAAATTTGCTCAGCCTGTAGTATAGAAGTAAAACAGAAATTGATAACCATTACAGCAACCATTTACATTTTGCTATGAATTGAATGAAATTTTTTTGACTAAAATATTGCATGTAAAATGCATTTAAAAATAATCTGAGTTATGTCGCCTTTCGACTTTTTTCTTCATAAATGGCATTTTTTCTGATGGCATAGATGTAAGAAGGTCTAACTAGTAAATACTTTAATCTCCAATCTTTGGGAAGTAAAGGTTGAACAAAAATAACATGTTAGTACTCTGATTATTCTCTTTCTAAAGCGAAAATTGACGAAGCGGTGCGAAAAAATATAAATACCATTAACCACTGTTATGCCATGGCCATTTTTATATTCATTACTTTTAGCACAGACTTTATTTACAGAAAATTGTTCAAAATGTTTGGGGGGTTTTTTCCGAAAAAATAAAAAGGATGAATCATCAAGTTTATTGTATTATTCAGTACAGCTGAGTTTAAATGGTCTGCAGAACTTAACAGCCGAGTCGATAAAATTATCTATAAATTAAATTAGTGTTGCAGTTTGGTACAAAGCAAAAAAAAATAATATTATTGGTTATCTCCTTGCCCCCCCCCCAAGCTTTTCAATCAATCACTTCATTTCTAGATTTTCAAGATGTTTGTTTGATGCGGATGAAGCGGAAATATTCTTTCCATTAATCGACAGTCCATGTTAAAATCTTGGAAACATATTCTGTCGGATTTTTTTTATCAATTTGCATATCGTAATTCAAAAATCTTTTCGCTTTTTAATACAAGTTTTATTATTTAAAAAAAATGGAGAAATAACAAAAAGAAAACACATAATTGATGGCTGCAAACGATTTTTGTTTCTACTTTATATAGACAGAGGGCAGCATGTGCCATTTTGTTGCAATATTTCTAATTTGCAACATTATGTTTCGATGCGGCAATTTCCAAATTTATAATTGATCAATAATAATCTAAACTAATGCACAGCATGGCCGCATTAAAAAGTTTAAACTATAAAATGAGTTCAATTTTCAATGATTAAAATCATAAGGGCAAATTTTTATTATTTAAATTATTTTGCATTTAATATTCGCTTCGTGCTATCTTTCAAAAGTTCTAACGAATGTATAATGAAAATGTTACTTCCGTGTAGAAAATAAAGACTGCTGAACGTTAAATGAAATTGTGAAGTGAAAATATAGCAGGAAGATTGATTTATGCTACTTCAACAAATAAAATTTTCTGATCGTCTATTTGTTTAACTTGCGTAGGAAATTTGTCATAGAAAAAAATCGGTGCATTAACCGGTAATCATAATAAAGGGAAAAAGAATGATGTAATTTTGGCAAATATTTGAGTGTCCCCTCGTATATCGTAGAAATCAATCGAATCAAACAGCTATCAGTTTTGAAGCGAGGAAATCAGAAAGCCCATATCAGAAAGCCGGAATCCTTTACTACAGTCAGTTTCCAACTAAATATTAAATCTCAAAACATTTTTATTAATTGCTTGAACCGGAACTAGATAAGGATTAAAAAAACCATTTTGAAAAAAAGAAGCTGTAATTACATGAAAAGTCGAAGAAATTTTTCAATGGTCATCGAAGTCAAAGACAACTCAAATTATCAGCTCATAGAAAGATAAAAGCGATATATCACAGTTGAATGAAAAATAATGGGCGGGAGGCTGTAGAAAAAAAATCCACGAAATTTAACATTCTTCGTTTTAAAGTTTCTTTTGACAAGAAATCAGTTATTGGTAATTAAAAAAAATTCTGCTCAGTTATATCATTTACTTTTAAATACATTCAGATTATACTCGGAACTACAATGGGCACAATGATACATATCGTAACTTCCTACATACTAGTAAGGAGAGTTAGTACATTATAAATACCTTAGAATACCACAAAAATATCTGAAACTGCCATAAAAATGATAAAACATTGATTTTTTTTTTTGAAGTCTTTTCGAGGTGGAAAACTTTATTCGAAATCATTGATCTGACATCCAAAAAGTTTTAAAGGTAGATGTCAATTCTCAAAATTTGACGACTGAGGAGAGATGGTAGTTTAATTTTCATTTTGCAGCATTTTTCCACTAATAAAATTAAATACATTTTTTTTAATAAATCGATTCCTTAGCTAAAAAGTTAACATTTCACTTCAACTTTCTCTACATATCGTTTTTGTTGGTTTGTGTTCTGCTTTCTTGCTCAGTTTTTATTACTACCTGCCTGTTTTTATTACCGACTTTTTCAAAAACCAATATTAGTTTTTACAGAAAATTTTTGATTGAAAGCTTTGTATTTTAATATTTTGACGTGTTTTATTCATTTTTCTTTTGAAGAAATAACACGACTGAAATTATCTCAAGTTGCTAAGAGACAAACCTTTGAAGAGTTGGCAATAATTCTAAAAATCAATCTCAGGAAAATATTAGTTTCAGACTTTTTAATACATACATACATATTATATATATATATATATTGCTCATAAAATTGGAGATCTCTTTACAACGAATCATATTATTGTAGATATTGAAAATAAAATCAGTGCAATACGACTGAAAAAAGAGAAGAAATTAGTAATGTTATGTATAAAGCTGGTTATTTTTAATTCTAATTTGTCTTATTATCATCGTTATTTTTATAAGTGTATCGTATTAAAAACTTTTATGAAATATCACGTTTAGGATAGCTGAATGATTTCTCACTACCTCAACCATTGTTATTGATAGTGTGCAGAATATAATATTTTGAACTTAAAAAAATTTATTGAATCCAGTTGAGTTAACAAATGCACTAAAAATTGTTTTAAGTTGGGAAATAAGATATTAAAAAGTTCGAGCTTTCTACACTTTATTAATTCTTGTTTTATGGCTTAGAAACTTTAAATGTATTTTTTCACACTTTTATTTTTGTTTTGCCCCTGTTTCACATTCCCCAATTTTTTTCAGTGATAAATGAAGTCTCGAAAATTTTTACTGAGATTTTCCTATATATATATATATACTGTAAGATTTAGATGAATTTAGTTCTGAGAATTCTTGTTATTTCTTTAAAAAAATATTTTTAGAATATATCAAATATTTTTCGAATGTTTGCTTGTTTTCAGGTTTCCCTGCAAAAGTAATTATTAAAATTTAAGAAAGAGTAAGATTTTCATTTAATTCTCTTATTTCCAACAATTAATGAAATGTTAATCACTTGAAATAAAAAATATTAAAAATTAAATATTTTATGAATTTTTCTTAAAAATCAAAAATTTAATTATTTTAATGTGAAATAATGGGGGATTTTTAAACTGAGCTTTCTTGTCAGAATCAATTGAATAATATAATCTGCAAAAAAGTCATCGATTATTTTTAATATTATTGTCTCCATTTTCTTTTTTGAGAAAAACGATTTCGTGTGGCCTTAGAAAAATATTTAGAAAGAGAGAAAGAGAGAGATGGATAGAAATATAGATGAATTAAAATATTATAGACGATTTGAATTTAAAAAACGAATTGTCAGTCGTATCATTAACAAAAATAGCACAATGATACAAAAGTGTTTTAATTCAATCTATGATTACAGAAAATTCGAAATTAATTTCAAGTAAGACCAACGAATAACTTGAACGATGTGAATAACGCGAATTAAATTTTCATGATTGAGTTGAATTTTTAGATGATCGTTTATTTTCCTATCGAAATGCGTAATCAGCTAGTAGTTGTAGAGATATCCATCACTTGTAAGCCATAGAACCAAATCAAACCGGGGAAACAATTCCAAAAGAACAGAAATAATTATTTCTCTCAGTATTGTACAACCACTCAAAAAGGAAACAACAAGTAATTATTTCTATCAGTATTGTACAAGCTTCGTTTCTTAAAACCAATTAGCATTTTGAAAAACTAATTTTAAGCAGTAAAAATAATTGTGAAATTTTTTAACGATTTAATTTCATAGCATAGCAATTTAAATATTTCAATTTGAGCTTAAAGAGTGAATTAAACGAATGCCCCGAAGCTACTCATTGCCATCCATTTAAGCACGCACCTCTTCCCCTCTGTTTGTATGACAAACCGTTCTAAACTAATCACACGATCGAAGAAGGTGATGCTTAAGCTCAGAGAATTGTCGCTGGTATGAAAACTTAAGAAGAAAAAAAAAATCCTTCAACCCTCCCAGATTACATTATCATTCAGTATTGAAACATGTTTAGAAAAGCAATTTCACACTATTCATCTGATACAGATTATTATCGTCTAAAATACTGATGAGTGCCTGCAGCAAGTGGTTGAGCAAACACAGAGGACAGGAAAAAGAATAATGATCGATGACCATTGTTTCCTGAGGCATGCCCAGCCCAATGCACTTTTCCAAGTCCTAATTATTGACAGCACAATGAGCACCCAATTAACTATTAGTCCAATATCTAAAAATTAAACAAAAGGATTAATCACATCGGGAAGTTCTCCATTTGGTGCAGATCCTATCTAGACTTTTAAAGCTCAACGGCGAATGTGCTCACGAATGTGGACCCTAGATCATCTCATTGTCTTAACTTACAACGTGTGTAAGCTTAAAAGCTGTAATGTGTGTGTGTTAATCGATGGCGAAATAATAATGAGGTGATAAGAATTAGAGCTGAATGTGAAGAACATTATCTGAGAAACTAAACACTGAGTTATGAAAAACTTGGGGTCACAACTGGAACAATACTTTCATAAAATAGCAGATTATACTTCGTAGAAGTAAATCTAAATATTCTGAATCAGTTTCGTCGGCAGAAAATTAACAAATAATGAAAAGCTTAATTAGAAGGAAGTTTTCATAAAATAGCATGCTGTATTTTTGTTGAACTGTATTCGAATATTCTATGGCATTTTCTGTAATTTGTTCCATGTATTGAATAAGTACATTAACCTCGAGTTTCTTTTTATTTCTGTCTAATTAGACAACACTGTATTAGCATTTTGTATGTATTAGCATTAGTATGTATGTAATGTATTAGCATTTTGATCCAATTGAAAATTCAAACGCTTAAAATATTTATAAATTTCATGTATTTTTTGTATCAATTTATATATTTTTTGATCGATGCAAATTAATTCATAAGTGTAAAAATATAATTTCATGCAATTTGACTCAACAATGCGCTCTTTCAAATCTATTAAGCTCTTCGGAAGCAATACTTGTGCTGCTAAAAATGGATCACTGAATTTTGAGTATTTAAACGCAATACAAATAGCGTCTGTTAGGGCACTTTAATATCTAAAGCACATTATTATGAGTAAGTTTATTTCATGACATACTGAATGAAAAGTATGGAATATTTTCCGAAAGCGCACTTACCATCCAAAAGTTTCAAGCTGCCTGTTGTTCAACCACCACCTGTTTTACTTTTTTACATTAATGAAATTTACCAATAATGCAAATTTACTTAACTCTAGTTGTAATTTAAGCGTCTTTCTATTTGAATATTTTCAACAAGAAATAAATTTCTAATTCCAAAAGTCAATTTTTTTATAGACAGATTTTAAAGTATCATTGCTTTATGCCTTAATAGCTAAAACCTATTACTCTAGTGTTTGCGGCTAAAGAAAAAATTTTTACATGTTTATCCATGAAACAAACAATGAACTTAATGAGGATAACTGTCATTTTAAAAACATTTCTTTTGCGAATTTCCGATTAGTTAGAAAATTTCAGCACTATAAAACATTAAAATTTCTTCATACTGAAATATTTTGAGCAAACCGATGGAAAAATGTTATGCGAGTTCCTAGGCTGAAATATAGCTAATTATAACTCGGGTTAATTGTAAATATAATTTAACTTTACATTTTTGGATATTTTGTTTCTCACAATGCTGAGGTCAATCCACGCTCATGCGATATGCATCATATACGCTGCGCCCTTTTAGTTTTGAAATCCATTGCGCATCTTGAGGAAGAGACTTCATTGGAACGAGTAAAACAACGTGAAGCTATGCATATTCTTTATTACGGTTGTCGCGAGTATGTGGTTTCATATGACTTAATAACCTTTCAATCGGAAAGAAATAATAATTTTTGAATAACAGCGCTAAAATTAAATAATGACCCGATATTTTTCAACTATAAAGGATTATTTTAGATAATACATATCTCTAATTCGGAGATTCTACGGCAAAGTTCAAAATTTTCCTTTCATTACGTTAATTTCATGATGAAAAACCAAAACAGCCAAACAGGATGTAAGTTTTGTAATTCAATGGAATCTAGGCAAAGCAAACTAATATTTAACTTTTCCATGATATTTATTATTTACTTTTCACTTTTCGTCGCGGATAAATTTAGCTGTAGGTTATGAGGTGGATCCAAGTGTATAATTTGTAACTCTACTGAACTCGTTTCCTACCATCCTAATAACAATGAAGCCACATCTTAGTAATTTCAATGATTACAATACTTGAGAGTGTTGAATAAACAAACATAAAAACTTGTTTAGGGTTTCTTTGAGCCATTTCCAGACAAAAAATTAGAAAAGTGTGTGTGAACTGTATTATGTCTGCTTGATGAAAAAGTGTTTACAAGTAAATAGGTTTCCATTTGAGTTCCATTATGAGATAATTAAAGGATATTTAAATCGCTTCAAAATGTTTAAATGCTGTTTTCACTATTATAAACAAGTTTTGAATTTTTTTTTCTGTTTAAGTCTAAATTTAGTTCGTATGACCACTTCAGGAAGAGTTTGAGAGAAAAAAAAAAGAATAAATTTAAAGAAAATGAACGTTGTCCTACTGTTGAGTTGCAAACAATCAGGTAAAATGGCTGACTTTTCCGAAAGGAAAGAACCTTTAAAATCTTTATAAATTGTTTACAAGTATAATTTTGTTAAGTTATTCGTTATTAAACTGAATGAATTTTAACAAATCGTAAGATTGAGAGAGAAGTTTAAAGGAATATTCCAAGAAATGAGAAGCCAGTGTTTAAAAACAATAGGTTAAACAAACTGAATGTGTATATAAGGTTTAAAAAATTTTTAAAATGTGTATTTTTTTAAACTTCTACTTTAAAACAAGATTCTTTCAATTACAATTTCAGGGGACGGTGGACTCTCTTTGGCATTTTTGCGAATTATTCACTTAGAGTTATGAAATTTTTTATGCATATATATTAAGATATAAATACGTCAAATTTCTTTTAAAAAACTTTTTTAAGGAAATATTTTTTTAATTAAAAGATATATAATTTTTTATAATTTTAAAATATTGCAGGTGACTCAGTTTTTAATTTTTTCTATTATTTTTTTCCTTATTACCCAATATAAATTTATTTAGAATAAAATTGTAATTTTGTAATTCCAATTAAATGCCAATTTTTTTAGAAATATTTTTGTACACACTTACTGAATTTTCATAAGAATTTTATATTTTTAAGAATTAAAATTGACTTATTTAAAAAAAAACGCGAAATATAAAATGCATACCCTATTTTCTTTTCAAGTTTAAATGAAATCTTTATTTTCAATTCCATTTAATTTCTTCAAAAATTAAGACACCTGGAACATTTCAAAGATAATTTAAATCTAATTAAAATATCATTTTGAGGAAAGTAATTAAAATGTGTGTGTTTTTTTTTCTCTAGGTCTTTGAAATATTCATTTTATTTAACGATATATCTTATAACACTATTTTAGTTAAATATAAACATATATCTTGATAAAGAAACAATAAAAATAAAATTTAATTTTTTTGTCCATTTTTGCTTATTTCAAGGTTCACTGTCCTCTAGGACAATGCATTGCAATGGAAATTCTTGTGTGGAATTTTGAAAAGAAAGTACCTACACTGTTTCTTTTTACTATATAATTTCTTTATTGAACATTATATAAGGGACAAGAAATGAAAATTTTGCAAAAGAAAAGCGCACGTGCATATGCGTGTAAATTGTCCGAACTGAATATAACTTTCTTTTTAGGAAACTATTAATGAAAATTTATAAAGTAATTTATTAAAATCTTAAATAAATGGACGAATTCTGAAACCATTACAAGCTCCGGAAGTACTATCAGCATTTCATAGTCCCTAGTCTTAAATCCAATAATTTCAATTCATCAGTTGTCTAGCATGCTAAAGTATGTTTACGTTTCACGGTACTTTACATAAGTCCTGTGATACAGTAGAAAATTTTTGATAGGATCTTGTAAGAAACTAAATCAGAAAAAATGACTGAGTAAAATAGTATTAAATA
>JAPMOR010052170.1:230900-257381 GCA_026543865.1 Argiope aurantia | reverse complement strand
TTTATTAAAAAATGTGAAAATGTTTTTATTAAATCACATTTTTATTAGCAGTATTCAAAATTGCAATTTCACTTTTTATTCTTTAATTCACTCTTAAAATCAACTATTTCTCAAATTGCAACTCAAACAGAGTCATTCGTGTGGAATCAAAATTTAATTAAATTATTCGATTAACTGCTAATTTCGTTCGGAAAATTTTAAAATATTGTATTATCATCGAGGACATACAAGTACACAGAACTTTAAAACTCTAGTTCCCCAAGAAGCGAATGGAAACTCGATTGTAAAATTCCATCATTACAAATATGAAACAAGAGATATTAAATTAAAATGTTTCAAGAAATCTACTATTAAAAATTTCATTTTAAAAGACTTTAACTTCATAAAATTCACAGTGATGATTTATTTTAGCTAATACAGAAAAACTGTAAACAGTGACCTATAAATTTTAGATAAAATGTGAAAGCTCTTTTAAATAATAAAAGATGGATTACAGCGACTTATCTAGTAACTTAGAAACTATTATCGCGGAACATTAGTACTGGGACATTTTCCACAGGCTTAAAATCCGTAATTTAAAGAGATTTTATTAAGTTGATGATGATGTCATGGCTTTGAATTTTTGAGAGCTGACGTATGGTTAGAGGCACAAAAAAAAAGAAGAAAAGAAAGGAAAAAGTAGCATTGTTCATGAAGAGAAAACCCAAGCATAAAAGAACAAATTTCTTGGAACACCTGTACTAATCTAAAGACGAAAAATCTCAGAGGATTATTAAATTCATTAAACAGAATATAAAAAAATTTCTTATTTTAAGAGTATTGAATTCCTGTAAATTGTAAAAGTGAAAAAAAATTATTTTATCAATTTTGTAATATTTGCTAAAGACATACATAGTATATTTTTTGTTACGGTCTTTATTGTTTGGAAATGTTATATAAGCGTTACTTTAAAGCTAGTTAAGTTCTCAACATCATAAACTACGCTTTATCTAATTAACAGATATTGCATAGCTGTTGCAATATTTTCATAATAATCTGTGAAAAAACGATAAAATATGACTTATAGTTATGATTTAGAGATTAAAAATGGATTCTTAAGCGGAAAAGATATCAAACTTTGAATTCAACTCATTTTCATAAACTATCAAAATTAAAATAAGTAAACCATTTTGGCTATCTAGCGGAAACACATAACAAATCATCGTTTTCTTGCCAAATGCTGTCTTTTCAGTGTTCTATAACATTATCAGATAATTTAATTGATCCAAATTTTAATCATTTGAAGTCCAACTTTTCATAATTTGCATGAAAATCAAGATGTTTCCTCTCTAGGTCTGAACTGATGAGACTTCGATGAGACATCGTGTGTTTATGGTTCTCTTATCGAGGAATGAAAATAATTTTAGCCCAAAAATACTACAAAGATTTTGTTCAATCAATCAAATCAACCAATTCTAATAATTACAGGGTCGCTGAGTTTGAAATATTTTTATTTCTTATGGCTATAACCTTGAAAAATTAATCAAGTTAGAGTAACAATAAATAAGACTACATGATTTAAAATGTCTATTAAAAGTCTCATATTTTTTATATGAATGAAACATTTGTGACCATTTTTAAACTCCAATATATATATTTTTTTCTATTCATTTTAGATGATTAGATGTTTTTGTCGTGTAATATTCATATTTTTTGTTTGTTAAATATTTAGGTTATTCTTCTACAAATAATCACTTTTTAATACTGCATTTTCAAATAACACTTTAAAAAATATTTGGATAAATGAATGTTCTATGATTAACAGAAGGGAATTGGAAGATTTATTTAGTCACGATAAAGTTTGAAAAACCTTAGGTTCTAGACAAATGTCATTTTAAAATACGAGATCAACATCGTATGAATTTATTTTGATTTCATATTATATTCTTGATCTTCGGAAATGAATATTTCATAATAGAAAATGAGTTTACATTAATTATATTATAATACTTAATAATAAAATATAATATTATATTCTTTCGCTTATAAATTACATAATACATTTCCGACAGTTTTCTCATCTTGAAATATAAATGAGCTTTAAAAAGTTCCAAATATATTACACAACCTCAGCTCAAATTATTTCAATGCACAAAAAAGAGAAAGTTTTAAAGTGCCCTTTAAGCAAATAATTAATGCGTTGATTGTTTTTCTTTTATTGCAAATACGATTTTCACAAGTCGAGTTGTGAAACAACGGTTATTTGGGACGACAATGATAGCGATTGGTTCGTGACGTTAATTCTACTCTACATCTACAGAAACAAATAAATGGACTTCCAAAAAATCGCCGACATCAATGCCATCTAACTTTGGAAAAACGTAATACTTCACGTCGACTGAAATTACAAAATTTCAATACAGTTTGAAATTACATATACATTGCTTATTGAAGAATAGTTCGATTAAATAATATTTAAAAATTACATAAATTACATTATGATAATACTACTACGAATGCAACAATATACAAGGCTTAATATAACAGTAAGGAATATATTAAAGGTAGTATTTTAATTTAATTTTCAAAAATATTACAAGTATTTCTCACATTTCTTATCCATCAGTAATTATATAAATAAACAATATTTCCTCCGATGAATTAACAAGTAATTTCTTAACCTCAACTTCAGCCTCCCCCTCCCAAATGTTTTTGCATATTTTGATCATATCTGTCTCTAATTCCAGAATTATTTTTTCTTTCAATTCTACTGAAAAATTTTACATTTGTTATAAAAACGTCACTTGTTAAGTCAGTTGTAAAATATGGATTATAGCTTAAAAACCCAAGTTCATAGAAAGAATTATATGGATATTTTTGTATATCCTCTTTAATTTCCTGAAAAATGGACTGCAAAAGTCTATTCCTGGGACATTGAAATCGTAAGCTGATGTTACACGCTGCGTTGGTAGATTAGCCATTATTTAATTAGTGTAAACAAATATAGTTTTGAAACAAACTTTAAAATAATTAACAAACTTTTTACTAGTATCTCTACCACTGAGCGGTCAAAATTTTTACCAACTATAAAATAACAGATTTAATAATAATCAATGAAAGTACTTCAGATGAAAATGCTTCAAAATAATATTTGTTTTAATAATGCTTACAAGAAAGTAAAACAAATAATTTACTATCAAATAGTAACTTGGAGAGAGTTAGTCCTTCTTGAATCATTTCCATCCAGGAAACCATTTAGAGAAGCTAATGTACTTTTAGGCCAAATAGATGCGCTCTATTATTTATTTTTTTATTTCTACTCGAAAATCCAATTTTTGTAAACTTTTGATAAGCCAATATTCGGCGATATTTATTCTCAGAAAAAGCTCTACGTCCTATATTTCTTACCTTTGAAAATCTAACATTATGAATGAATTTGAAAAGAAAACTAATAAATTTAGATTTCTATAACTAATAGGTTAAGCGCCAAACCGATATTGCCTTTCTTTCCGTTTGACCCATAGTTCAAATGTTAAGATTCATCTTATTTACAGTATATACAGTCGCTACTAGCCAAACTCGGACATCAAAAAAAGATACTAATACAGTCAAAAAATTTTAACTTAAATTGATAAGAAATATAGTTAAATGAATTTTCACTAGTATATTTATCGCAACTATAAAAACAAAAAATTAAAATTAATAAATTATTTCATTTTAACCAGAAATTATGGCAAAAAAATACACAATCCAAACAGGCAGATAAGAAGATTTTAAAAATTAGTTAATATTTCAAATGAATTAGTATTCTGTATATAAGCTCTTGTTTTTTACAACCATTTTAAGATGTTTATTCATAGATTGCACCAATTTTTCAACAAAAAAAAAATTAGGTTGAATATTTTCCCATTCCTGCAACAATACTCTTCAATCTATCTTTACTGGAAACAGTGTATTTCCGGAAATTTCGAACGTTCTTAATTTGGATTCGACGATAATTCGAATTTTTCTCCCTTTTTTTAACAAAGATTATTCCTATTAAAATACCGTCTATGATTCGAATTAATTTTTCTTACTTTGGAATGAAAATGAGAAATTGTAATTATATGAAATTCTTGAATTGTTTTCTTTAGCTAAATTACGTTCGTACAGTGAGATCTCAGGGATGAAAAATGAAAATTTTAAGAACTATAACTTGCCTGAGAGCTTGTACAATGCATGCAACTAAACACTTAATACGTTTTTAAAAAAAAATAGTTAAAATTGTCAGCTGCCTGTTCATTTTGAAGTTTTATTCCATGATTACCATATTGCAAGTACTGTATACAATTTCTGTAATAATATATAATAATAATAATAATAAAATATTTAAAATAAGCGAACAAAAAGCTTATAATTAGGCATTTAATGAAATTCGTTAATATCGTTGAATAATCCGAAAGTTCCCCCCCCCCCGAATTTCCTATTAAAATATTAGCCCTTTGAACTTGGAAAATTAATTAGATGCACTATTACTCATTGAATGCAAGGGCTCTTTTAATGCTTCGAAAAGCAAAAATTACATGCAATTTCATAAATAGATTTTCTCCGAAAAATTAAACCACGATCTTTTACTACTCTGTAAATATGTTTAATTATCGAAATCAAGAAACGTGAAAAGGATAAAACATCTACAACGGTGTCTAAAAAGAGGAATCTGTAAAATGAGGTTAAAATATTGTCTATAATTTAAATTTCTTGTAATGAATTCAAATAAAAAATTACAAACGACTGAAATTGAATTGTTTATATTTAATTGTTTTTATTCATTACATTTGTCAATATTTTGTGTATTTAGCAATTTAAGTGAAAATATTTTAAAGCTTTTGATACACGAGCTCAATTTAATGTAGTAAAATGCATTCAATAAAAAAGCCACTTTTTATAAAACTTTTTTGGATAAAATATAGATATGATTTTAATGGTTTATTTTGATCTTTTATACAATTTCTAATAATAATACTTACTTAGTTAGTTATAATTCATACTTATTTTAACTGCTCTTTGTCTATCAAAATTATGCTCGCACTTAATAAAGTTATTTTTCAAGTTTATAAATAAAATATCAATAAAAAAACTTGGTAAAGTTATTTACAGTTTTTTTTTAATTTTACATTATTCATTACAAATATTGAACTCAAAAACCTTTAAAGGAGATTCGAACCTCTAGTCTGAATTGTTACACAAGTTTGATTCATCTGTGTTAATTTTAGAAATTTGCATTTAATTTTATAATAATGTGCATTGTCGCAACGACGCGTGAATACAAATGCAGTAACTAAAACAATAAAAAGTATTGTTTTAAGGTATGTTTAGAATTTTTTAAAAAATTTATTAACGCCTTAACCTTTATTATCATGCGTCATATGGGCATCTAATTATCACTTCTGAAGCTTTTGAACTAAAACTAAATTATTCAAAGACGCTATAATTTAGTAAAAAATTACACACAAACACCTCAAGTATTTTATGGATTCTTAATTGAATCAGTAAGATACTACATTCCCAAAAACTTAAAAGATTAGTTTTTAAGTTAGTGTAAAAAAATTTTATGCAACAAGATGTTCTGTAATTATTGGGTAAATATATTAAATTGATTGATTCACAAGTTAACCAAATTTTGAAAAATTCTTTCTTATGGAACACTTAATTCCCAAATACTACATGCCAAATTTGGTAGCTCTAGGTCCAATGATTTATCCTATAGAACAATTTTAATGATTGTGTTTGCCGCCATTTATATATAATGTTTATTGGCTGGTATGTTATTCTGTTAAAAGAAATTGTTAGCCCAATGTTTAGTTTCTTTTAAAAAACATACACAAAAATATTGCCTTTGTTGCACCAATTTAATCACCAATATATTTGGGCAACTGTGAAACATATGTCGCACTCTTTGTCTACTCTGAGCAGGTCAGTGTGTGCCTTGCATAAACAGTAAAGTTTCTAGGAATCGGATACCTGCTAACTATTGTCATTTAGAGTTACGGGCTGAGACATAAATGACAATCATTTTACATATTGCTGTAAAACTTTGAGAAAGAAATCAAAGGCAATTTTAACTTTGCATCAAAAATTTCAGAAGTGTATTCATTTTAAAGATTGCAATTTAGTTTAACAAATTCAGACTCACCTCATTATTGTCTATAGCTTTTTCTAATTCTGTGACGATGGCTTCCAAATCTCCATTTTCCTCTGGCAGTCTTGCGAAACCTTCATTTCGTAGTTTATCAATTTTAGCTTTCAGTTTTCGCACATAGTCAGTTTTACATAAAATTTACATGATCTCTCAAATCATCACTTTTCAAAATATTTGACAACCTTGTACTGTATCCTTTTAAATTTGATCGCTCTTGGTACAATATTGTCAGTTCAGTAATGCTTGTGATCACATTGACCAGTATTATATTAAAGAATCCGAAAACTTATAAATATCAAGCTCTTAACAATTCAGTTTCGCTAATTCATCTGCAGCGAAGTTGTCCATCTTGTTGATTGTATTAGCCGTTGATTTTCTGTAATTCCAAATGAGATGCAAGATAAATTGCTAGTTTCAACAGTATTTATTGTGAAGAAGATGGCAGTTGATTCTCCATGATATTATCTAGCCTACTCTACGACTACAGAAACAAAACATATAGGCCTTTCGAATAAATTTATCCTACACCAGCGCCATCTAACGTCAGAGAAATCTTAACATGTGATTTTTCTATCCATAAATTTTGACAGTAATTTTGAGAATTTGTTTAATTTTGTTCGTATTATATCAAGTTCGTATTCGTATCAAGTAATTGTAGTGCATAATTTACTCTTTAATTTTATAATAGTATTGATTTTGTTTTCAGTATTTTTCTAGATTTTTTTTTTTTTTTTTTTTTTTTTTTTGCACAGTTAAAGTAAATATAAAAAAGCAGAAAATTTTCCTAATATTAATGTATCAGATATAAAATAATAGAAATTTTCCATAACATTAACGATGCATTTGGGCACTAAACAGACAAAGAATAATACAATATTTCTTCAGTATATTATTTTACAGTACTGTGCTTCTTTACAGTACAATATTTTCTTCAAAAAATTTCGTGTAGCAGATGAGAAGTCAGAAAAGGGACATTTTTAAATGAGTACAAACTGATAAGCTGTTGAAGAACTGCAGATTCAAATTAGGAGATTAAAGAATTGTCAAAAATGAGCCTCTTAAAAGATTCATCGTTATGAAGCCTACTCAGCACTTCTAACCAATAGAAATGGTTCACTTTTGCATTGTGTTGTTATGAAAAATGGTTTCTGCATAGCAACTCTACACAGTTGTTGGACAAAGGAGATACTCGAAGACAATTCTCAAAATTAAAGCAGCGTTCACATGAGGCCAACTATTGCGTGCAGTGGAAAACCACGCCTACCTCAGGAACATCTCGTGACCCCCAAAGGAATCAATGGCAACTAGCTGTCTCATCGGGACAACTATTTGTCATTATACCATTGCAGTTACATGTTCGTCCTGAAGTAGATGTGATCTTCAATTGCGCGCAATAGTTGGCCTCGTGTGAACCTTGCTTAATGCTGGGTTTACATTCGGCCAGTTATAAGACGGCCAGTAGGCAGTGCATGCTTAAAAAAGCTGAAAAATGTTGTTCGATCGATCGAAAGTAATTGTCCCGGCGGGACAACAAAATGCCGCTGTATTGCATTTTTTTCTCCTTACTGCGCATGCGTTTGTAGAGTTTGCCGGAGGTTTTTTGGAGTAAAAAAATTGATCATTAATAGATTAATTCCGATAATTTTTGTTCTTTGTTCTTTCTAATAAGAGGGGTTTTTTTTCATTTTATTCGCAATTTCTTTTCTATAGTTTTCCAAATGTAAGTATGCTGGCCTCTTTTTTTTATTTTACCAAGCTGCTTTGTGTAAATATCCATCATTTTAATACGATATACAGTGAAAAAAATTCAGGGTCATCAAAATGGCAATTTATAGCCAACCATGGAATGTCTGAATCTATCTTATGAAATTGTGGCAAACATATATCAGTTCTTCTCTGAGCATGCGCTGCCAACTGGCCATCTAATAACTGACCGAATGTAAACCCGGCATAATGTTGCATCACAAGCTTATGGTTACAGTTTGGTGGTCATCAATCGGAATTACGTGCTAAAGTATTTTTGAGAACTAGTGACCCCGTTATAGATAAAAACACTGCCAAGAAATAGGTAAAAAGCATCAAGAATTGCAGTGCTAAAATCTAGCTCTAATCAATAGAAAATAACAAATTCTTCACAACAATACCAGAATACATTTTTCCCAAATCTACCTACAGCTAATGAATTCTACTTTATTAGCCTATATTCTTCTTCTCCAACAGGTTATTGCATTTTCAATTATTTTGACAGTTTTCTCAATGTATAATGTTCGGCAACCAAAAAGCCATTAAATTTCATTAGGTCTAAATCACCTGAATTCTATCTTTCTTGAATGACCCAACTTGTTACATGTTGGAAAAGATGCGTAGGTTCAAAAATTTTCACTTTAATTAAGTAGCTATTTTTAAAGTTGATATAATGACATTCATATATTATGGTATTCATAAAAACTTCATTTATTTTTGATCCAAACTTATATTTCTATGCACTAAAGATAGTGAACTATCCACCATGAAGTGCAAAATCTATTTAAAATTAAATTTAAACTTCCTTTAGAACAGTAAAATTAATCAAAATATCGAGATAGTATCAATGCAGTACTTCACTTGATTAAATTTAAGAATCCTCTAAATAAGAAAGTATTTAAAAACTATTTAAAACTATGTTTTTAAAGAATATTTAGTTTCCACTGTTGTTTTAAAATTATTAAATAACTATCACAAAAAATTAAATAAATGTTACTGTATGTGTTAATTAACTTCAAAATCTTTGGCTGAGTGGGACGAAGTAAATCTTAAACGTTGCTTACAGCCCAGAATATTTATATTTTGCCTAAGGAAATTTTTAAGCAGTGTAACTATTTACTCCCATGATTTCGAATAGATAGTAGAAACAAAATATAACTCAGAACCAGTCTGCACAATTTGACCGAGGGAGTCGGGTCATGAAATTTTGCAGTTAGCATAAAATAGGCACGTCAGGTATTAGCGAGTTTTCACCCTCTGTGACAAATTTAAGCAATTTTTGAATAAAATAGACCATGTTACCCTTTTTTCATTTTTAAGAATTTCTTCGCATTAAAAATGGTAGCTACAGTAGCTTGGTGGCAAGGGCTCGACTTTGGGTTGGAAGAAATATGGGTTCCCTCTCGGATGTAATCAGGTTCGATGAATCTGTCATCGTGGTCAGATATCTTATAGTTGCTATGGTGTAGAAAATAGATCTCAATCGTCGTCATTTGGCCACAGATCAAAATTATGAAACTTCCCCTAGTATAGCCCTCATATAGTCAGTCCCTAGTAGCACATAAACATTGTACAATATTGTATGACATTGATCAATATTCGTAATATTGTATAATATTGTATGACATTGATCAATATTCACAATATTGTATAATATTGTGGAATATTGATTAATATCATATAATATCGCACAATATTGTGCGTCAGGCTGTGCTACTTGGGCTAGCAGTGCAAATTGCAATTCTCATCAAACTGAAACATTAAAAAATTTAAAGGTGATGTGGTTCATTTTTTAATAAATAATTGAGGAAATATTCTTTCCATATTTTACTGAGTACAAAATATAATTACTTTATTGACTAATCCAACTCTTACACAGTACTTTTTTTAAATTCTGTTAAATTGCACTTATAAATTCATGATATCATTGATATAAAATTATCAGTTTCTTTGGTTAATCAATACAACCTGTATTCGTCATACTGCCTCGTTTTGATACCACCTTACCAAAATATTAATAATGTCTTAGAATAAGTGATCAAAATTATTTCTTTATTTCAAATAGATATTGTAAAAGTTCATTTTCAAAGGACTGAATAGAAGAATATTCTTTTTTATAGATTCAGAACAAATTTCATTTTGACTTCAGTACATCTGTTTCCTGTCAAGAGGTGACACATAAATTGAAGAAGAAAAAAAGACACTAAATATCTACCTTTAAAATGTTCTATCTTCTTAGAATTACATCATACGAAATTTCAATTCTGAAAAATCTATGATCTTATGTGATGAGTAAATGCTAATCCTTTTACAAATGTATCTCCTGATGGTAGTCTTATCCCCTATACATTTCGATCGCTGTGACCTGATAGTAAAGCCTCAAATTAGGGGTCGAAAGGTTCCAAGTTCGAAATCTGATTCCATCGAATTCGAGATATCAGTTGGTCTGTTGCACTCTAAACCCACCAATCAAGGTCAAATTCCCTTTTGTTAGAGCAGTGCGGAAGTTTGAAAAGCGACAATTTAGATGTCATCCTCGTGATCCGTCCGAGGTTCAAAATTAAGAATTCAGTTGCTAAATAGCCGTTGTGTTGTTTCTAAACAGACGTTAATATAACCGAATTAAACTACATACACTTCAGGCTAATTATTTCTATATTATTTTTTCATTTATATTCATGAAGGAGTTTTTAGCAATAATTTGCCAGCCATAAATTGTAAACACTTAAATATCAACGCTTTGTTCGTAAATGAGATAATTTACAATTTTGAATATATATCATAGAAAAATATGTAAACATTAATACTTTTTATCAACAGCTCTCTCATTATAATGTATGAGAGATCCTGAGGTAGTTTCACATTTCATGTTCTTATTTAATCCGGAAAAAATTGGCTATTAAATACTGAAAAAAAATTATTCTTCCCCAGTCATCATAATAAAAGCAATTTTTTTCCATATTCATTCTTGAAAATAGCATTAACATTCTTCTTCTTTTTATGTCCAAATTATCATATTCAAACTCATATTTTGACACATACTCATAAACAACCACTGATTATATGCAGAGTTACTCTAATTGTGTTGATGTAAATTGGTTTCACCGTCACGATGGTCAATAAAAATTTCAGCATTCAGTCATACGGAGGTTTTTATAAAAAAGAGTATCTAAATATTCGAAAAGAATTTCTTTTTACAATTTTATGTTAGAAATCTAATACTGTTTTATAGCATTTAATATTTATATCACATCTTTACATTCGAATTCTAGTAAAGTGCACAATTTTATAAGCAATGCGCTTTAATGTATTTAACTACAATAAAGGCACTTAACCAAACAATACTGTCAAATCTTCATTATTATATAATTTAAAAAATAAGCAAAACTATCTGAGGTTTGAATCATTAGAATTGTAATTAGATACAAACATTCGATTTGCAAATGAGTCCCAATTTTTTTTTCTATTATTCTGATTTTATTGAAAGGATATTAAAGGTGTTGAAATGAAAGTGTGTAAATATAAATTAATTTATAATATTAGCCGTCAAGATTCTTCTAAATATTATTTTTAAAATCGTATCAAAATAAAAACTTTCTTTTACGCACTGAAATCTAAGACTGAATTAAACTCAGGCGGCATAAAATGTTCGCATTCCCAAGTAGAATTGAGGGATTTCTCTCTCAATAATTTAAATCATAAACAGAATTCTGCACCAAGTCGTGTATACATCGGACATTTGAGCCAAAAACGATTTACAATATACCTAAATATGTAAAGTTTCTCAATCTAAATAGTGAATATACACCTGTCCTAAAATATTAAAATAAACAGATCGAAATTAAGGATTAGTGGAATAAGAAAGCCATGGTTATTGGTATTAGCAAATTAAGTGATTTTACCATTTCTTCTCTGAATCACTACTTTTTGTTTCAGTAAAAGGCTATCCTCAAATATTCAAGACAAATACAATCAATTCGATTAATGTTACTACTATGTATACTAATTCATAAGAAAATTTTTTAGGATAACAAAAAGAAGTAAATTCACAATTTTTCTTAATTATTATGACAATCACATTGCACGCTAAAAGATTTAAATCAATCGAATAATCTGCGTTACTCTTAATAAAGAAGAATTCGGCATTCTTAAAATATCAATTTTTTCAATTGACTCTAATGAATGAGGTGTAAGCATTTCTGTATCCTGAATTAATTATGAGGTGTCCCTTCACCTTTTATTAAACTGTCGATTTCTAACTAGGCTCTTTTATAAAATGTGTGCACTCTTTTCCAACTCCCTATGTAAAATCCCATGAGAAATCTACACACCCATATACGTTATTAGATCTCCCTTTTGCATATAACTACAATTTTTTACTAACTATCATCGTTACTGAATTATTAATTTAGCATCAATATAGAAGATTTCAGAGATAGTTATTTTTCTCTTCTTACTCTAAAAAGTAATTTTTGAAAAAAATTCCAAAATTTTCATTTTTGTACAATTTTTTTCCATATAAGAATAACAGTTAATAGTATTTTCAATCAACAAAGAAATGTAGAAAGTGATTAGAAAGGGCTCCACCAATTTTAATGGTGGGTCAAGCAAGCAAAAAAATTTGTTACACAGTTTGTTACAGAGTAGGTTTTATACGCAAGTGCATATAGGTGGAATGCCATGTGTCAGTGCTGGATGGTTTGTTTGACCAAAAGTAAACTGGGTAACATTGACCATCATTAATTCAGTCAAACACACCCTGAAAATTAAATGGAATACAATAAAGCTAATTAAAATAACAGGCGTGCATTTAAAAATGAAATATCTGATAAAAATGCACGAAGAGAAAAGTATTAACCACCTTTTAATCCTAATTTAAACTCCTTCCGCCATGCTGTAAAGATCTTTCAAAAGCCTAGTGTGCTAGATCTTCCTAATGATGAGGATCTTAATAAGCGTTGTTAAAGAAGTGGCGGTCGTTAATAAGAGTTTTGGAATGTTAAAAAGTATTAGTCATTTACCATTGCAAGGCTTGCATTATTATAGTTAGCTGTAGTTTCAAGCAACTTCTGCAATACTATGCACATGCTATTTTATAATCATGTTTTAAAAACTATATCTGCTTTCACTTATTTTGTTTCTTTTTGTGTCCTTTAATGTACGTTCGGACAAACGATTTTTGTTGTTGTTGTTGCTGGATAACATATTTTATCGGCAAAGGGGAACATGGCATCCACTTGACAATATTCATCAAAAATGTAACGATTTAAGTTTTCCATTCAGTTTTATTTCCTAGATTGAAGCAAAAATACTTGTGAGTGATACTCCTTTTCCTTTCCTTTTGTTTATTAAACGCGTTTTTGCTGTTTTTGTTAATATATTTTAACAGAAAAAATATATTAACAAAAATTAATTGTTTCTTTAAATTTTAACTTTATTGTAATAGGCTGTGTTATCACTATAAGAACTTGTTTATCGATTACAATTTTATTCTGAAAATCACAATTACGGCAATTCGGGTGTCTCTTTTAATTCCGACATGCATCAAAAATAAATGTTTTGATTTTATTTGTACAAATTTTGTGGGAAACATTTTGAACAAAACTTTGCATTTAACATGTTGAAATATAGAAATTTATAAACTAATTACTATAAATTATATAATTAAACATTTCATTTGAATGAATATAATTTGAAACAAACAACGCAAAATTTTACCTGAAGTGTTATATTGAAATTAAGTAAAATATATTATATAATAATAATTTATATATTATATAATAATCACTGTTTCTTTTAATATAACATCTGTTTCTTTTTCTTATTCACTTGTTTAAATTTTTTGTTCGGAAATTAGTTATAGAACAAGTTTTTGATAGTGTGCAATTATCGAACAACATCTGGTTAAGAGACACGGTGCTTCGCAGTTGTTGGAACTTCAGCGCCTCTATGGAAAGATATTTCGCCGCTTGAATCTTTTGTTTCTCTAGTGTCAGCTGACAAAATAAAATTTTTTTACAAGTTTCATTTAAGAGCAGTGAGCTAGAGTGTGTTCGATAGCAGTTTCTTTCAAAGGTGTAACGAAGAGAGCGTTTTAAGTGTTATTAAAGTTTGACACTCAGTTTAAAGAGCATGAACTATTATGTTAGAGTGATTTATGGTCAAATATTGAACTATGTTTTATTATTATTATTATTATTATTGGATCAAACAAATTTCCATTTCTTTATCACGCCTTATACAAAATTTCATAACTTCCTGCACAATAGGTTCGTCTGCAGACATCTTTAAGATAGGGTCGTTTAATTATGGATATCATGCATATATAGTAAAACGCTTTTAAAATATAATGAAACTCAGCACTATAACAGAAGGAGGTAAATATATTAGCAAATGGAAATCGTAGGATACACAACTGGAGAATTAAGAGTAAGGTCATTCAAGGTAAATGAGAAAAAATTTTGTAGACATTTTTTAAACTGATCATATGAGATGGCAAACGGGTGTATAATTTATATGCGTACATAATTATGCTGTAAAGGGTTCATTCATCCCTTCAACTCAACTTTTGCATGATTAAAATTTTAAATCGCATGTAAAAATGTCTCTTTCTACAATAACTCCTTTAAAAGTAGGATTATTTACTCAATAGGGAATAAATTTCATCTCCAAAACGTATACACGCATTAGAAACGAAAAGGTTAAACAATGCCCTTTTTCATATAAATATATTAATTAACTAGCCTCCGTTTTAAGAACGTTCATAATTATTTCGTTATGTTTCTAGTTACTCCAGAGACTATTTGATACTTGTCTACATGTTTTCTGACTTCTGATCATAGTAAAGAACTGATATAAAGAGAAAATACTTGAAATGATGAGAAATTACTACATATTACTTCTGAATATGTAATGTTCTGAGAAGAATTTGCTTGCTGCTCATGATTTCTGCCCATAATTTACTGCTCATTCCTAAATAATTCTAAGTACTACCATTTTTGGCTGTTTTTCAGTAAAATTATATTCTATTTCATAGAATATCGCATACAGTTTGCCATATCAATTCAATTTATTCAATCTGGAGTTTTTATAATCTATTTTAAATTTTGCTGGGAGATGAACATATATAACAATTGAAATATCTGAATATTTGGACACACGAGGAGGAAATATCTTAGAAGTGTTTTTTTTTCTTCTTCTTAATGTGTAAGAGCTAATAATCCAATTTAATTATTGAAAGTAGAGTTTCCACTTAAAGCAGAAAATTCAGATGATTCTGCTTTCACATTTACACTACCTGAAAAAATACTTTAACTACAATAAAAATTTACTATAACGATAGGATCTGGTAGTAAAGCTTTTATATGACTATAAGAAAACGCAAATTAACATTAACCACCAAAACAAATTTTGTGTTAGTCAATTTGGTGCTCTTCAAACCTGTCATATCCATCAAATTTGCGAACTCCGAATGAAGGACATTTTGACTCCTTCGATGTAATTTATCAAAACATACATATTATCCACCTAAATATATACAATACGCACAGACCCTGTATCTAGTTATAAAGAATCAAAACTATTATATTCGCATTTTCCTATCAGAATCACATTTTCCTCTTCTTCGGTATTAGTTTCCCTATTTTCCTTTGTAATGGCAAAATATCATGAGGCTATAACTTTTTAAGGTGAAAATTAATATATATTTAAATCACATGGTAGAGTCTCTGTAATAAATTATTCAAATTATATTAAAAATATTGAGTTTTATTGTATTAAAAATCTGTTTCCAACTGCACTGTAAGGAAAATTGTAAAGTATAATTAATAATATTAGCCTCATTCTCAGGATAAAACCCAAAAACGAAAACTGAATTTTATTCGTAACCATTATATCATACAGATTCCAAAATTATAAAATCTTGCAACTTACCTTGTATATTGCCGTAGAGAGCGAATAATGTCATTTAGGAAAGTTTTAATTTCTTTTTTTAACACAGTTCAAGCAAAATACAAAGACATTAAAAAATAACGCTGAACAAGGCTGGTAAATTATTTTGCATCTTCCTTGAGAGTGTCTAAAACACGCCATATGCAAGTGATAAAACAAATACAGGGATAATATTTATTTGTCTCATTCCAAAGCTTCAGTTGTATATTCAAACCAATAGTGTAATCAAATCAATAAGTGCTTAATTCGAATATACATGTTTCTTAAACAACTATGTCTCTCTTTAATGAGCGATATTTTTCAGAAAAGAGAAAACATAATCCTTTTTATCAATCACTCTATGTACGTATTTCTAATTTTTTTATTATTCAATGCTCACCAAAAAAAAATATATGTAAAGAGTCGATTATAGCCTTGATTGCAAAGTATAGTATTTTGTCGATTTTTTTTTCAGTAGCATTAAAAATTAGACTAATTATTTTTACTACAAAATTTATTAAACATATGGAAAAATTCGTTATAGACTTTGTCACAAAAATTTTACTAATAAGAAATTCTTTTTGATATTAATGTGAAAAATTTGAATAAACCTTTAAAAATTAACTCCTACATAATTCACATTTATTTTCTTCTAAAAGTTGAAAATTCACTTCATAACAATCAGGTACAAGGGATAATCTCATCTAATGCCACACAATTACTCATTTCTCTACGGAAAAAGATTGCCAAACAAACAGGCAAAACATAAAAGAAATAAAAAAAAATAGTTCTAAGACTTTAAAGTATTTCTATAAAAAAATATTTAATTAAATTGCATATATAATACCTGTAAATAATATATTATCCAATAAAATACATTTTATTAACTACATGCATAAAATATACTTTAATGAATTTGATATGTTTCTAAATAATTATTAAGAAATGAACAGCATTAAAATCCTAACAAAACAAGTATTCAAGTTTAAAGAACACTATTTTCCTTAAAAACTAAATATTGTATGTTCATGAATAAAAAATGTTGGAAAATATACAAAATATCTTTTATTTATTACAAGCAAAACAAATATGAACTTTTAAACAGAACTGATACTAGCTACTTCTTTAATAGCTGCATTTCTAACGAATTTCGCGAAAAAATTTTCTGACTCCCCCCCCCCAGGTGGTTTTTCGAAACGTTCGCCAAAACGTTTTCTTCGTCAAATGTCCGTAAATCTCTTCGAGATTTTACATGAATGGGTGATCATTCTGTCGGTATGCTCCTTTGTAACCTTAATTATTTATTTCCATACTTAACCTAACCATTTGATTGTCAGAAGCCTTTCGAGTGCTTCAGTACCATTTTTAGAAAATCAGACTTATAAGAGAATTATAAAATTCATGCAAATCCATCAAAACTGCTCTGAGAATTCTGCTTGTTTTTAAAATCAGAGAAAGCGTTTTAAAAGAAATTAAACCCTTACATAAGAGTGATTTTGAATGAATAAAATGATTTTAAATATATTTCATCTTAAACTTTTGTAGTGATTCACAATTAATGACATCGGGAAAAAGTGAATAAAGGAAGAAAAGTCAAAGGAAAAAGTTAAGCATTAAACCCTCATTACAATTACAATAATAAAATGTAACCTTCAAAAATGGATAACTATTTACAAATAATGCTGTCAATATGATATTAATTATATAGAAAGCCAGAATTCAGCTGAAAGAGTTCATTAGAAATGATATAAAAAGTGTGCACCGAACAGTTAAAAAAAATGCTGTGGCCCGCTGTTATGTGTGACGTTAATGTTACGATATTATGACGCTTTTATGTATGTGCGCTAAAAAATGTGTGACATTAATGCTGAGACGCGCTATTATATTTTATTAAGGGAAAAGACAAATTTTATCATTTTAATTTTTCCCGTACTCATTCACGATGTTTTCCTAGAGTTTATTTAAAGAACCAGATATATACTGTGTTGCTTGACTACTGTGCTTCTTAATAGTATCAAATGATAAAAATGAATCATATTTCCTTGTAGATAATGTACGCCAGATTGTTGTGAATTTGATTGATTAGCTTATCTGATAAATAGAGTCCTGTGATTGATAAAACCGTGATAAAATAGAGTGACACATGTTTGCAAAAATTGCTAAAGCAAATAAAACAAATCAGTACAAACGTAAATAAAGCACTTGCACAATTTATATTCGGGGAAATAAATGAACATTTACTTTACACTTTTTTAATTGCTATAAGAGCTTAAGTTTTTATAGTATTTAAATAATTTGCATTAAAATTAAGACAATTGACTTCGACTGATTCGTCCTTTTTAACATCGTTGTTACAAATAAAGGCACACATACATTGAATAGCACAAAGAATCGGAAAACATAAAATCTTTAACGAATGTTAGAAAAGGGAAATAAGCTGTAGAATATTCATCCAACTTTTAATCACATTATTTAACTTTCAAATTACTAAGAATAGTCAAAAAGTTTTAAAATGTGATTGGTTAAGGAAAAAAAAATGTCGGAAATACAAAATAGTCAACTAAGATCTGATCGATATTAATATATTCTTAAGAAGTCAAATTATATCTCAATTAAGCATTGTGCAATCATTTAAATTGACAATTTATATCTATATTGTTCATGATACTACCAATAAATGAAAACAATGACTTGCAATTCATATTATAAATAATCTAAACTTAGAATTAACTAAAAAGACCTAAAAAATATTATATTAAACTTTGATATTCTTTCCTAAATAATAGAGTTCAAAGTATCTTATGAGAATCAGATGCTTTTCATAATTAAAATATATCTGATTTTATTAAATAATAACCAAAATCATAGCTAATCATGTTAATTCGACTTTTATCAGAATATAAACCCATGTCCATAAATTAAGGATAATGCAAATTCAGGAAAAGAAAGGGTCAGAAGCAAAACAAATATGACTTATTTGTAAAATATATTTATTAAACTAAAGGTAAAGAGCAAAAAAGATGCTATATGTTTGATATCATTAATAAAAATTGCGATTTTTTTTTTTCTTTCTGGAGAAAATTACAAAAAAACATTATTTATAAAAATCAATATTATATGGTTGGTATGATGGTTAATACATAGTATGTCTCCCAGACGATGCAATATAGTCCATTCAACGCCTAGGCATGCTGAGTATCAAATTATCGATCTGATCTTGGGGAATATTACACCATTCATCAAGCAATGCTCTCCGAAGTTCTGGTAGACATGTAGGAGATGGTTGACGGGCTATGTCCCACACATGCTCTACTGGATTCAAATCCGGTGAGAATGCTGGCCAGTCAATACGGGTGATATCCTCCAATCGAAGGTATTCGTTTGCGACGTTTGTACTGTGAGAATGGGCATTGTCATCCATAAAAGCGAATTCTGCGGCCATGGCGCCTCGAAACAAACGTACATGTTGTTCCAGAATGAGGTCCCGATAAATTTGGCCTGTCATGGTTTCAATTTGAACATGCAGGTCAATTCTGGGACACAGAATAATTCCTCCCCAAACGAGCAATCCTGCACCACCGTAACGGTGTTGTTCAATAATGTTCTCTTGATGGTAACGGGTACCTGGCGCCCTCCATATGAAAGTCTGGCGAGAATCAGACTGCAAGCTCAATTTGGACTCGTCGGAAAACATCACACAAGCCCACTTTTGCGGCGTCTACAATTCATGCTCTCTACTCCAGGCTAATCGCAGGCGACAGTGAGTTGCAGTAAGTGGAACACATCTGACAGGCCTACGAGCATATATAGACCAATCTGCCCTAAGCGTCTGTACACGGTCTGCCTTGAAACTGTCGTACCAGTGGTTGAAGAGAGTTGACGAGACACGTCTGATGCTATGCTCCGTCTGTTTCTTTTGGCAGTAACTACCAAATACCGGTCCTCATTCGGCATTGTAACTCTGGGGCGACCTGTGCTGTAATGTCTACTCACATTACCATCATCTTGGAATCGTTGCCAAAGCTTGGAGATGACACTTTGGGCGATTCCAAGTTCCTCGGATACTTCCAGCTGAGTAAGCCCACATTCCAGACGGCCGATAGTTCTACCAAGTAAAAAATCATGCGACCTTTGTGTCATAACTATGCGCTTATTGCACTGAAAGGCTTATAAAGCGCTTGTGAACAATTTTACTTCTTTGCCTGTATTCCATATACATCACTCTCTTACACTCTCGTCATTGTGACGTACTATCGGTGTCATGTGGCGGCCTCCTGTAATTTGCATGTGATTTTTGAAGATGTGTGTGGTCATTTTATGGGTGATATATATAATTTGGAGCTCGATTTCCGCGTGACTCTGAATTATCCTTAATTTATGGACATGAGCGTTTTTCAACTAATTTACAGTTAATTTTTGCAAAAAGCTCATAAATTAAAGGAAATAACTAGAAGTGACCAACAGAATATAAAAATTCATTCAAACGTTTATGACTTCTTTTTGTGTACAATCAACCAACTCGCCACCACTGAAAGTAGCAGTATCGACAGGATTTGTTGTGGCTAACTGCTATCTTTAGCATATTCCGTCCATAACACTGACCGATTTACCAAACTGACATCCTCTTCGGGACAATTAGCGCCTAGCCACAAAGTGGTCAATCACTTACCTTCCTCCTCATCACCTAGGAACAAGCCATAGTTTAAAGAAAATCTCCTCAAAATTTTCAATATTTCTTCAAATTCTCGTTTCACTACAACAGAAATCCAAACAATTTCAAACATTTGGTAAAAAACTGACAATTTTTAACATCATATCCTTCAGATTTTTAAGATTATCTAGTACTAAACGTTAATGAGGAAAATATTTGAAGTGATTCTTTGATTTATAGTAATCATGAGACTATTAATGAAATAATTAAAAAAAATTCGAAATTGAAAACCTTAATTATCTTTTTAATTCACTCTTTTAGGAGCAGCGGTGGCCGATGAGAAGCTTTCTCGTTTTCGTCCGTCTTCAGTCCTTCGAAATTTTTTGAAGCCTCGAAAAGTTAATTTATTTTCCGGTTGCCCTGCCAATACTCAGTGCTCCTTCATCTTGTCTTGTTGGTGGACCAGAGACTCTGTCGGCACTTCATGTGGACCATTTTTCTTTTGTTGTGGTAGTCAAGACAGCAGAGATGATCATCATATCAATCAGTTATATTACGGACCAGTTCGGAATGATCCAAGTAGGTGCATCGCTTAATATTTTCTTAAAAATGAGAGAATGAAACCCCTAGTATGAGTTTTTCAAAAAGGAAAATTGTAAAAGGCATAGAATAAAATGTCTGAGAAAAATACAATTTATTACAATTTGCAGTATTATCATTTATTGGAATCTGCAATATTAGAATATTATCATGTGCTATTTTAGATAGTAAATATTTTTATCACATGCTTTTATTTAACTTGAATTGTTTCATGTTTGTAAAGTTAGAATTTCATAATAGATATTTCATTCCCTTCTGTGTATGTTAAGTTTTCAGAAATCTTGTACAGTTGTATATTCCTCGTGATAATGCCCCATTTTGTTATTTTAAGTAAGTTCTGCTTTCTAGTAATGAATTTGAGAAAAAGTTGATTAGACGATTCCATGTTAAGTAAAATAATAAGTAATTATAATTTAAAGATTGACATATCAAATATAATAAAAAAATTAAAAGGTTTTAAAAACACATTTTCATTAGAGTGAAATAAGTAAAATATAATTTTTTTAAATCAAAGATTTGTGAATCAAAACAAAAAATATATAAGTGCGAGGAACTGAAATTAAATTCATAAGGAAACTAAGCTCTAATAAATATGATTCGAAAAAGTATTTCTAAATATTCTCTACAAATTAAAATATTTTGTCAATAGATTTGAAATTTCAATTTACTATTTGCGCTTTAGGCTTTCATGCTTCTGTTTTGCTCACACGATATTTTAATTATTTTTCAAATTATTATTTAAATCGTTGTTAGTTTCCTTATTTATCGGCCAACCTGAATACTAAAGAAGTATGAGGTTATAATATATCTCTAAGAAGATCGTCTCGAGCTCAGATAGGGTTGAGGAGCGTTGACTTCGTTGCCAGCAGATCTGTCCCATCAAAAATACGAGTATTTCGAATTAGTGCAAATTATAACTATTATTATGAGCCAAACATTCTCATTTTGGCATGATGTGTAAATTAGGTGAAGCGGTGACCTCTATTCAAAACACCGAAGACACCTCATAATCGTCCTCTTATAGATTTAGATAAATTCTTATATAATAAACCTTTAGCTATCCAAGTTTGATATCAGTAAATATTATCATCGCTCGAGCTACTTGACAACATTTCCGAATTTTCTAATTAAATGCTGTTTATAAACCAGTTCTTCCACACTTTTATAGCACAGAATTGCTGTTGTAGAATGAAGTCTCACGGCTCCAATCCAGACATTTCGGCGTAACTTATATTTTTAAGGGATCAAGCATCATTTTTAGTAAATTACATTTAATAATAACCATTTAGTAAATAAATAAAATATATTTATTAGAGAATAAACTTTTATCAATGTGCTAAAGAGTGAATTTTTTTAATTTAATTATTTTCTACTTCTTAATCATTATCAATTAACATAAAACAATCTCGGACACATTTTTTTTTCTCAAATTCGCTGCTAAGTAGCACGTTTAGCAAAATTAATTGGCTAATTGATGATTAAGTTCTGAAAAAAGTAATGAATTTTCAATAAAAACATAATTGTGCGTAATTTCAAATTCTAATATATTATAGTGAAAAATCGATTGCAAAATTTCACCCTTACGAACATGAAACAACCAAATTAAATAAAAGTGTGTAGTAATAAATTATAATAAAATCTAAGAGAATTGTTCTGGCCAATTTATTATCTTATAATGTGGCATAGTTCTGCATCTCTTCGGCAAATGTTTGATATACGACTTAAACATTTCCTTGCCAATTGTAATATCTTCTGTATAGTGTAAATGAAGAAAAGAAAATGATAAGCAATTTAAGTGCCAATAAAATTCAAGCAATGGTTTTCACATTAAAGTGTTAAATAAGTAATGCTTTATAATGTGGTAAATGTGAATATTTTAATAATACTCTAAATAATTCAAAAGGCCGTGTAAGGGGATCGATATTCTAAATTCATCTATGTGTATACTCTACCAGTGTGTAGAGTTTTTTGCAATTTTTCAATATTTTCGCTTTTGACATCAACAATGCTTACTTCCTTTCAAATATAACGTTTCCGCAATTGCCAATAAAAAGTGAATGCCTGTATTAAAGGTTATCTGTTACAAAAACTGTTTCAGATGTATTATCTACACTCTTAAGTAATAGAATTGGGCATCAGATTATTTTTGTTAAAAAAGATTGAGCTGAAAGTGAGCATGCATGTAATATTAAGAGCGTAAACATATTCAAGGGCAATAAGTCTACACAAGTATTATAGTCTTGAAATGCCTTTGAAAATCGATGAAGAAATAAATGAATATCATATTTTTCGAGGATATTTTAGATGGTTCCATTCTACATCCATTTTGAAAATAATCTGGGCAAAGCGGAGCATGTCACCGTAAATGACAAGCTGTTGAAAAAAGGAGCTAGAATAGCAATTCAAAGTAAGGAATACCCGAAATTAGAAATGCATTTTTATAAGAAATTGTTGAAATTTGGTTTTTAAGAGGTCCACGAAACTATTTGGGAAAGCCAATTCACCTGAGACGTTGAAGCTGAAGTAGTTATATTTTAAAAGGTGAGGTTAAAGATAATTTATTACAAATAAGATATAATGTTGTACATATATAACCAGAAAAATCCGTCTAATCTTGATCCGATAACAAATTTGCAGATTGTTAGAAATAGGCGTCTATTCCCATATGGAAAAGCTTTAAATTTTAAATGGCGTACAAAATTCAATTTCATGTTATTTGAGTCCAGAAATATGCTGCTCAATTGCAGAAATATGCTGCTCAATTGCAGAATATAAGTTTTATACAATTATTCGGTCCTATTAGCCGTATTTAGTAAAATATTCTTGACACAATAACATTTTAAACAAAAAAATACTTTCACTCTTCTACAACTAAAACTGACCGAGTTATGAAACTTCAAGTATTACTATTTAACCACTCTTAGATCATTATAATAGATATTTCGAAGAGGATCATCAAAGCAACGGAAGGCTGTTGAGAACAGCATTTGATTGGTTTAAAATAATGAAATTTAATGCTTCATAATTTGGTCAGTTTCATACTAAGAATTTTTTTTTATTGTTAATATACGAAGAAATTTTTTTTCTCAATATAATTAATAGAACTAGGCAACTGTATACAAATTTAGATTACATAATTTTTTTCATAAGCATATTTACCGATACAAGCAGTACAAAATATGATTCATTACCCCATGTAAAACCTTTTTTCGATTTCAAATATATGTCTATGTCTAACGATTTATAATTTAACTATTTGGACACGATTAGAGTGAGTCCGATAGTATATATAAAATAATGTAAGTATATACACTATGAAGGTTAACTTCGATTGCATCGTGAATGACTTTCATTAAGTCTATTATAATAATAAAAAAAATTGGTACAGTCATTGATATATATATATGAACTATGTTTTCTCCTGAAGACAGACCATTTTTTCAGACATTATCAAAGAATATCTGACTAGCCAGTTCATTATTTCGTTTGCAGATCAGACAGCTTTTTGTTTTATTTGTGTTATAGTTATGTCAGAAAGCAGACTTCTTTTGTTGTCAGTATTCCTGTACCCTGTACATTTCATTTCAATAGATCAGAAATTATAAAACTATAAAAATCTTCTAATCTGTGTTTAAGTTCCTAATGTAGTTTGAACTCCGTATCGTGATCTTATGCCTGAGAAGCAAGGGGTTTGTTTACATTCTCACTTATGATTGAAGAGGTAAACGATAAAATTTTTTACTCTTATCTATTTCTTCTATGAATTTACCGAAGAAAGTAGAGAGATAACCCAGTAATACAGATACTTTTATCATAAAACGTTAGTTTAGAGTATAAATAAATACACGAAGGTTCATGAAAAGAATTTTACACTTTCATACTGTCTAATCTCTGTTTCCAGAAAGACTAGTTTTAGAACAACAACACGTTTTTCATTCTCCCGTTTTTTTTAACGTCTATGTATAAAATTTTTAATGCAGAGACAACTAAAAAGGCATTTTAAAAAGCCATTTTTTTCTATTAATTCAAGTCGTTCGTATTAATATTTCCATAGAAATCTATTTATGTCATTGAAATGCATACTTTTATTTAATCTCACGAGTGTTATTCCATTTATTTTCATTGATTTATTGAAGCATGAGCATTTTTAATATCAATTACATTCATTTTAAAATGAATTCGTGCTTTAAAAAAAAAGATAAAATCGAGACATTTTTAAATGAAATATTTTGAGTGAAAATCTTCGAAGTTTAAACTCTTTATCAACATTTTTATACCCATTTTTCCCTTTTACTGAATCTCCATAGTTATTGATAGTTTCTGAAATTCCTAAATTATTTTTGAAAATTCCTAAATATTTTAATTAAAAACTAAATTCTCAAAAAAAATCAGTAGTTCTAAAATGTTAAAATAAACAATAAACTACAAAATCATGATCTAATTTGAAGCAACCTTGAAGTAAAACTATTGAAACATCTTAATATATCAGAATGATAACGCAATTGATAAACACGCTCTGGCTACTGTGTTCCATAGCTTTTAAAATGAGTGATAATATAAAAAGCATTTAGTCTTTGAAATTTTAAAAAGAAGCAATTCTTTTCTATTGACTATAGAGGCAGCACTTTTAATCAACATTAAAGGACCACGGTGGCTTGGTGGTAAGATCTTGGCATCGGGTTCGAGACCCGATTCCATCGAAGAAAGGTCGGGGCCAGAAGTCCTCCCACTGGTGTGGTGTGGAAGATCGGAGACTTGTGTGCCAGCTCAGGTGCCATTCTCGTCATCTGACCGCGGTTCAAAATTACGAGGTCCATCCCAAAATATCACTAATATTACTTTAAAATGGAACGTTAATATAACTAAACTAAACTTTAATCAATATCAAGGAAGATGCCGCAGAGCAAATTAACATCAAAAGCCATTGATTTATTGAGAATAAAGGAAATACCAGTGTATTTAATTAGCATGTAACAAGTATGCAAAAAATGATGAAGTCTTTGTGAGAGATTTTATAATAAAAAAAAACAAAGATTCCAGCTCCATCAACTCTCCTGAAACATTCTTCACTGACAACGAATGTATATTACTGATAATTAAATGAATGACTCAAATTTGTCCACTCCTAGACCCATTTGTTTTGTACGGAAATTATTTTTTCCATAAGCTTATTCTTATATTTAAAACAAAAGTTATAAAAGGCCTCCGAATATTGAAAAACTTGTCTATTTGACTTTGAAGGATATCCGACACCTTAAATTCCTAGTACAGCACAGTAAAAAAATATTTAACTAATAAGATGTATAAATACCTTGTGAAAAAGCGTAGTGACGAAATTCTTTTAAAATTATACTTCAAGAAACGTCAAATTATAACTTTGCACTCTTTCACACACAAAAAA
>JAPMOR010052170.1:203840-226995 GCA_026543865.1 Argiope aurantia | reverse complement strand
CATAAAATACTAGAAATGCCAAAAATTACAACAGAGCGATGAGACTATTCGCTCAGAAACCGATGCGAGTAAGTCGAGATAACAAACAATTGAGCAAATTAATTTTTTTAATACATTAGTTTTTAAAAAAAATTATTTTATTAATTTGATCAGAAAATACATAATATCGAAATACGAAGCAACCAGTAAATAGATCATTTAATAATTCAGAAAAATATTATTAATTCCATTAAAATTTACAAAGTTAATCAAAATTCGCGTAAGTAATCAGAATGTAATGAGAAAAATGAACTCGAATAAATTCAAATTGACTTACTTATATGGGAGATAAAAGATTATGTTATTAAATAATTATTCTAATTGATGAAAAAAATGCGTTTCTTTTATTGTATTATTTATTTCTTGTATTGTGTTAACATTCTTCAGAGAAAAAAAAATTGGATAAAGAATTATCTTTTGATAACTATGTCGCAAACTAGTCTCTTTATTCAGCCTGAAGATTATTGTTATCAGATAAACACAAAAATAATTTAGTGCAGGATTGTGCACTTATGGATTGAACACCAGAGAAGTGACAATTTTAACTTCTCTAATTTCAGTTTGATTTTTTGATGTTAAGAAGTAAAAGTAATGAAGGACATTATTTTTGATCAAAATTCTTCAGCAATAATTACCAACTGAATATTTTAAAATATCTATAATTATCTGTTCCAGGCTTTTTCTTTAAATTGCTGGAACCCGGTTTTTATATGGAAAATTTTGAAAATTACAAATGATGGAAAGTAGAGATAAAATTATAAGAAAAGTCCTTTTTTAGCCATGCTTTATGATTAATGAGAAATAAAACCTTTTTTTGACGAGTTTATACTATTACTTAACCGTATAATTCTGTTGAATCTTGAAAGAGTTATTCTTCTGTCTCATATAATGTACTTTAAAAATATAGGAAAAGTTGTCCGTAGGGTTAAAAACATGGAAGCAATTTATTATTGATTTATATCCATTATAATTTGCATGAAGAAATTAAGTAATTTCCTGAAGAATTAATTATCCTTGTAAGTTTCTGTATTAATTATCCTTGAGTCGTTCCGTTATTGGCATAACGATTACACTCTTTAGAAAATTATAATTAATTTGAAATATGCTTATATCAGGGCTTGTAAAATATATATAATATATTAGCGCTTATAAAATATTTCTAAACCCATAATTGAAATCATATACACAAATTGTTTATTTAATAACAAATTTAGCATTTATTTTATCAAAATATTTTTTTAGGTTCAAAATTAAGGCCTAAAATCCTTCAATTCGTTCCTGTGCCTATTATAAATAATCAAATGTGTGAAGGTTGGCACAGAAGGCGAGGAATAAATATCGTCATATTCGATGAAATGGTGTGTGCCGGATATGAATATGGAGGCAGGGACTCGTGTCAGGTAATCTAACTTTGCGTATATTAACCACTTAACTGTTTTATTTTCTTTACTATCTTATAAGATTATACCTTTTATTTTGGGAATATTTTCTTATTTTGATTCAAATAGAATTCCATTAAACACTTGACTTATCTATATATTCGAAGTAATTTTAATATTGAATTGTAATCGTTATGAATGGTTTATTTTTTGCTTACAACTATCAAAATTCGATAAATCGATGCACGTGTAGCATAAGGGCAAAATAGTTAAGAGGTTAATGAAGAGACGTAGCCATATTTTTAATTTACAAATACATATTTCTCTTTCAGTAATATTATATGTGAGTTTAATTATTCATATCTTGCACATGTTATATATGTGAAACTAATAAAATCCTTTAAAATTTCATACTCAACATATGTTATAACTAAAAAATTCAGTGGCACGACAGCCCATGTGGGTCAAGACCTACAGTGCCCATATCTGCTTTCATTACCGAGGGCTCTGGGATGCAATGCATATGTCGCGATTAGGTGGTCAGCCTAACGCGTAACCCCCAGTGTTTAGTCCCCAAGCATACTTGGCCCCCAGTTTATCGACCCACTGAAGGAATGAAAGGCTGAATCGACCTTGCTCGACCCGAAAATCGAACCTCGGACCTGCGCGTTGGGAGAGTGAAGCGCTTCCACTGCGCCACCGACCTTCATATGTTAGCACATGTGCTATATTAAAAATCAACAATACTAATCAAATTCTCGTTTCTTCCCAACAAATGAAGACTTAATTTTTTTATGAACAGAAACTACTTCTGTACACCTTATCTTTTATAAGCTTGTTAATTTCTTTTTTGTTCATATTTATGCTTAAATTTTGTTCCCTGGCTATATCTTTCTAAACAAAAGGTAAATAAAACAATTTTAACTAAAGATTACTTAATTAAATGTCGAATTAATCGAGATATTATGCACGCACACATACACATATATATATGATGTTACACTTTCAGTTGCGTATGATCTTTGTTTCATAATCGTACAGTAACTATGTATTTTTATTACAGGGGGATTCAGGAGGACCTCTGATGATCAATTATTTTGGTATCTGGTATCTGGTCGGTATAGTATCGGCAGGTTATTCCTGTGCCAAACAATTTCAGCCAGGCATTTATCACAGAGTAAGCAGTACATCGGACTGGATTTCAACAAATCTCTATTGAGTCAAAAAGTTCCACGACACCAACAATCGCGCATACATTATACAAACTCAAACAGTATAGGATGGAATTTATTGCAGGCAATAAACGTACAACTGTTTCAGTTTGACCATGTCAAAAAGCCACGATATTCATTTGTATTTGTCATTACTTTATTTTTCGGATCATTACTTGTGATTAAACATAAACTTTGAAGGCAATTTTTAAAATAAAATTAGATCTTTATAGAATCTTGAGAAAATTATTCATATTAGCTTTGTACGAAATATCTGGATTTTGCAGATATATGTTATGAAGAGCCAAATTGGCTTATTACCATTATGTAAATGTCATGCCACTGTTCTGCCATTAAACATACATATTTACTCATGTATTTGTTTTTGTTTATTTTTTTAAATTTCACAAACATTGAAAATCAAAAATGTCAAACTTCTATCTGCATATTAAAATACAGAAATTGCTGTTTTCTGCAACAACAACAAAAAATAATAATAATAATTAACAGTAAACATTTGCACATTAGTAAAGAATGCACTAAAAATGTATTATTTACAAGTAAGTGGCTGAATACATAAACCAGCGCACACACTTTTGATCTTTAAATGTTATTTTTGTTTTAGTTCACATCAACCATAATTAAGTTAATCGTAAAATTCGTGGCATTATTTCTTATTAAATTTTAACAAAAACAAACATTTGTAACTTTTGCCTTACTATTTTGAAATTTATGTTTTTGTATGATTTTAAAGAACAAAAATTTTCGAAAACCAACGGAAGTGGTCTCCCGAAACTTTCTCGCATGCTCTCTAATAAATGTACTTGTGTGTTGTTAATTATATGCCATTGGTGAACAAGAGTTATGAAAACGCCTATTAGCATACGATCTTGGGTGATTTTTTGTCGATTAATCGCTTGGATTCGGTTTTAAAAAAATATCAGAAAACGGAATACATATTTTGGACGCCTTTTTTCAGACTGATTAAACCAAAATTGGACACAGAACTATAGTTGTAATCACAAACCAAATTCCATATATTTAAGTCACTGCGTTTTTGAGTTTTCGCATTTATATGCTTGTAAAAGTACAGACTGACAGACAGTTAACTCCTTAAAGGATTTAGTTAAAAAAATTGACACGTATCTACATTTCAGATATTAAATCTATGTGCTATATTTTATATATCTAGCTCTCTTCCCTTTACAATTATCGTGTTAACTTATAATCGAACAGCCGGACAGACAAAAAATTTTTGAATGGATTGCGCTCAAAATTTGATAGAAATTCACAAATGTGGAATAGCGACCATATGTCAAGTTGTATCCATCTAACTTAAAACTTTTTTTAGTCTTTCGGACGACGAACAGACAGGCACAATTCCAAAGACAGAGTATGAAGGAAATGTCATTCATGGGCCTTCAGTCGAATTAGATAGAATCATCTTACTTCCACTGCATATTAAGCTAGTGTTAATAAAACAGATTCTGAATCAGAATAATCTTTTGCTTCGCATTCATAGCACAACAGAAAATAATTAGACATCTGCGGGAGTAGTCTCCCCAAAATTGCTTCGCATATTCGGCAATATGAGTCTTATCCTCCTTCCTATGCATAAAATTTTGGACCTTGGATAAAGCTATGAATGCATTGCACGGCATTAGTGAACGGTACTTAAAAACGGTAGTTTCTAAAAATTAAGCAAAAAAAATCAAAAATCACGAGAAAGCGGCTACAAGCCGTTTGCAATTTTAGAAATTTGGATATAATACAAATAAATGCTAGTTGCATAGGCTAACATTATGCAAAATACCTAAATATGATACTATATGATAATGCATAAATATGATATGATGCAATGATACGATAAAACGTAAATATGATACGATGTAACGACATACGATGATTTATATAAATAAGATACAACTTAAAATCAACTATTTATGAGAAACGATGGTTCAATGAGGTGTCGGTATATTAAACTATTTCGAGATAGTCAATGTGCAAAATGCACTCGAAATGACATTTGCCAAGAGCCATCTGTCGATTAATAGCAGATCAATGACAGTCTGACATTGCAAGGTGGCTGAATGTAAACCATTACGCAATGAGCTTATTGTGAAACTAGTTTATAACTGATTATCTACTGATTCAGCTTCTCAAAGACCTAACGAAGGTAGATCCAGAATTATTACTTCTTCAGATGACCGGTAATTAAAATTTAATGCACATTGTAACAGGATTGCAGTTCCACACTTTAGATCCGCACTCTTTTATATTACAAAAAGGATAGAATCAGCCATTACAATGAGTAGAAGGCTGCCTGTAGGAGGTCTATACTAGTTGACCAGTATAATGCGAAATACACAGTATTTACTCCCGCCACAGTAGAAAACTTTCGAATCTGGCATATAGTCGTAAAAATTGTACTGAAAATCACTGGTCTGTTCTGTTCACTGATGAGTATGGCCTTGCTTTACATGATTTTCGATGTGTTTGCAGTGGGAGAAAAGTAAAGGATCGACATTTTTATCTAACAGACGGGAAAGTGGCACTTAAACAGGAGGCAATGTTCTTGCAGGAAAAGAACATCTTTCCCTGTTACCACAAGATATTGTACGATATTTCCATGAAGTTGTTAAATATTTTAAATGCTGGTCAATATCGTGAAGATATAGTAACAACGTTGTTAGGCATTTTGGGCTAAGATTATGTGAACGTACAAACCAGCAATAGACCAAAAGATAAAGATCTGTTCCATGTGGAACAGATCAGTATCTTTTGCCACATGAAAAAATGTTAAAAAACGATAAGATAATGCCTGTTCCAGTGATGATATACTAAATCCCATTGTCTACCTATATGCTGGCACAGTTGGTAATATCTTTGTTTTGAAAGCAGATAATGCCCGCCCTTGGATTTCTCGCCTTGTGCACCAACTTTCTGGAGAAGAAATTATAGTCCAAATGGAATAGCTAGCATGTTTTACCAATCTTAATCCCATTGAGCAAGTATGTGGCGCTCTCGGGAGGCGAGAGTCTTGCTGACCTCCAACCCCCTCTTCAAGCCCTTTATGAGCTCAAAATAGCTTTGCCTCATCAATGGGCATTGATATTCAAGCAACTCATTGACACCATCATAAACAGCAGAAGACATTGTTGTCAGACCTGTATTGCTGTTCTGTGTGACCATATTCAGTACTGAGAAATTTCTTTGCATTTAATCTGTATATCCAACTAGACCATTTATGTTCATGTTAATATCAAAATATAAATACTATGTATAGTGTATGCCATTTAATGTGATCGTGCTTAATATTATCATTCGCTTTATATTAGCAAAAACCTTTGGTTCTGTACCAAGATATTTAAACATACAAAAAACATTCGTTTAGTTTTATCGTAACGTCATTTAATATTATTCATTTTGAAATAGAAAAGACCAATCCTTCATTTTCAGGCAGTACTAATGATTGACATTCCTGGAGTTTCTTGTTCCACTTGTAAGGAAACATATGTGAGTCATTTTTCTCACGGGTTGGAGTTCACTTTCTTTTGTCTATACTAGCGCGATCTGACTTGAAATCTATTAAACAGCTGTAAACCACTGTTACCCAAGACCGCAAATTGAATTTTAAAAAAAAAAACTGATTTGACTGTTAAAGACAAAACTGAAATTCTGAACAAGTATGAAGTTTGAACTAAAATTAGTCTATGTAACGCTGCGGCGCAGTTGAAAATTTCATTGCCTCTTTATAAAATTGAGAAATTTTGGACTTTTTGTGAGCAAAACTAAGCAATAAACTTTGATGGCTCCTTTAGTTAGTTAGTTGATAGTTTATTAGACAGGAACAAATGGGATGAAGAAAACTTTCCAATGAACACCTAAATGAATCAAGTATTTCATATTTTGAAATCACAATCATCGTTCAGCAATTTAATATATAAGTTAATCGGTAAGGAACAATTGTCAACATAAGCAACAATTAATAAATTTTTAATTAGTATTTTAGAAATAAATTAAACAGACCTGAAGTAAGAGTTTTTCTTCTTTCCTCTTATATGATAAAAATATAGTTGATTTTGACCTGTTCGGTTGTTATTAATCAATTAATGTTATCAAAATTCTTAAAAGATCACATTAAGCAACAGCTACTTTATAACATTTTCTTGTGCTTTTAAATTACATGTATTAAAATAAACATTACCATCAATTTTTGCCTTATTTGCTTGAAACTTTTAAATATCAGTTTTAAATGTGTTGCTTAATTTTTGGAAACCGATGAACTTTGCTTTCCATTCAGTGCAAACAGAAATTGAAATTATATAATTTTTTTAAACTTTCCAACATGGAATTAAAAGGTTACATAAGTGTGTGTTTTTTTTGTTGTTTTTTTTACTAAATGCAGAATGATTATAAGTTTTCTCTGTTAAAAAAAAAACTGTTGGATTGTGTGTGTGTGTGCATGCGTGTGATATGACTTGCAGAAGGCAGTTGAAAAGTTTAAAGGTAAAAATAAATAAAATATAGAAGTAGGGACAACAATTTTTTTTCACTGAGAATTAAATGTACAATAATTTTTTAAAAAAAAGCTGCACTTGGCCTAAGATTTGAAAAATCTGAGGAAATAACTCCTGTCGACAATTAGAGACTTTAAAGAAGCATTCAAAAAGCATGCAAAATATATTTAACAACCAAAGAAGAAACTGCAAACTCCATGTAAAACCTAGCCTTCTCACCTTACAGATATTTAATTTTATATAGAAAAGCAATCCTGTTCAATTCTACAAATAATCAAATGATTTAGATGTGCTTAAAAAATAATAATGAAAGACAAGATTGAAAACTATGTAAAAGTAAATTTTATTCTTTCTAAAAATACACTTTTATCATAAACATGGCATAAGTAATGCTTACTTAAGTTAAAATAGCTTTTATAATACAAAATTAACATTTCATTTAAAACTTTAGCTGAATGAAAAATTCTACTCGTCAACAAAGCAGTTTTATCAATATCCTAAAAATGTTCTGTTAGCTACACAGTACCGTTTATGACAAATTTACATAGAAATACCTTTCATTTAACCTAAAATGGAAAGCAGTTTGTCTGAATGTGTGATTAATTAATAAATCACTAGAAGAGAGAGTGGTAAGTTTATAACAGAGTTAATGAAAATAATCTAGTAAAGCAATTTTAATACAAGAAATCAATTTTGACAATGGGAACATCATAGAAAAATTCACATAACATTAAAAAGAAAATTATGTATCACATTAAAATCAAACTACAAGACTTCCAAAAATTAAAATCACTTATAATTCTATAAGCTATTTTATTTGAATTTATTCATTATTTAAGTAGTATTTATCACAGTCTAAAGAAATGAATGCAGTAATAACAGCATTCAAAACATTTTAGAAGAATAAAACAAATTTCTCTGAATGTAAACAATTTTACTAATTGTTCATCATTTGAAAAAGAGAATTAAAAACAATTGAAAATATAACTGACTAGAGAAAAGGTCCATAATTGGAAAATACATATGGAATACTTTGCTTTTCTATTACATTGGATTTCTATATGAATGTCTTTAAATACTTGAGAGTAAATCTGAAATTTCAGTTATCTTGTAATTAAATTGATGTGTCTCCCTTTAAAAGGTAACTACATTTATTTCTAAATTAACTACATGAATGAAAATGAATATACTTTGATGATGCTAAATAGATTTTGGAATGTTAAATGACACAAAATAAATATTGACCAGTATCAAAAATACATATTAATTGCACACTTTGTTTAAACTTTTTTTCTTCCTTTACTTCCGTAATTACAATTATGCGATTTCAGTGAGAAAGCCCATCTTTACAACATATGCTAATATGTAATATAACATAAACAGGCAATCCCCTTGAAGAAGTAATAAAAAAGAAAATATATCATGCATCTTAAGCATATTACATAAAATTCTCAAAAAAATAAAAACTTCATCTTATTTATCATCTAAATTTTTATACCTCACTTAAAATTTTACAAGGAAATTTTTTTAAAATTTTACTCAACATTAACAGAAGTTATAAAATATAATTTAAGAAAAATTGTTCAAAATATAGTCACAAAACAAATATCATTAACACTTAAAACTCAACTCATGAATAAAATCTATATCTCTGTAGAAGTGGTGGGTTCTTCAGCATATATTTTCGATATAATAAAGCAGATATAAAAAGAATTAATGCCCATAAGCTTGTAAGAGCAGAACAAGAAGCTGCAGAAAAGTAGTTAAAACCTTCCAAATGAAATTCTGCAAAAATAAAGTTATATTACAAAAGTATAGTATAAATAATCTACGAAAATAAATAAATAAAATCTGTACCATAAAAACAGACAATTATATTTTCAAAAGATGACAAAATATGCTCTTTAAAATTCCAAGAAATGCATTTAAAATTTCACAACATTTTTCCAGCCATCTAGAAAATAAAACCCTTACTCAAAACTTAGTATTTTAAATATCAAAAAGATAAAACTTCTATAGTACATGGAATGAGGGGGAAATTGCAGTACAGCTCAAAAATACTTTCTTTTATCTGCCATTTTACCAACAGTAAAGTCATTAAACTAAATTACTCTTTAAAGGTAGATATTAGCCTCAGTCATCTTTTGAGCGAGTTAAAAATAACTTCCAGAGAATAAACTATTTAAAATGAATTTTAAAAAAATCTAAATGAATTGAATCTATGAATGGATCTATTTTAAATGAATAAAAAATTATTCAGGAAAGGAACAGTTTATGTATTTATCTTATAAACTTATACTAATTCAAAATACAGGATTTTGTTAAGTATACCTAAGTACACCTAAAAGTATCAAAAATACCATGAAAGCATCCCAACATAAATAAGTTTTTATGACATTAAAAAAAACATGTTGATATTTTAAATTCCAGTATAAATAGCATTAATGGAAAAATCATTCTTAGTCTTATAATATCAAAACATTGCAATTCCCCTTTTATGAAAAAAATATAACGTAAAATGTAGTAGAGGAGATAATGATAATGGATGACAGGTTATTTGGCGCCTCAATGCATTTTAGGCATTTTTGTACTTGTGTGTTTTCATTTTAATTGTTAATGTGTTTGTATTCTTTTAGGTGTTAAAATACTGTTTTGAACTTCATAATTTATTCTATGCTGTTAGTTTTTTTATGTGTGTATTTTAATCTGTTTCGTAGCTTTTTTTTTTTTGTATGTGTTTTGGCTCGTGCACTTTGTAAATGGAGTCATTGCTATAGTGTGATTAGTTTAAATAAATAAACAGAACCTGATCAAAAGTTTATTTAGTTCTGAAAAATGAGGGTTTTGTCATAAATGTTTGATTTTAATCAACAAATTGTAATAATTAAAAACTCAATAAAAAGGAACAATAACTTTTAAAACCTTTTTACTTGATTTCCTTTAACTTTAAAAGGAGCAATAATTATTTTTAAGCAATAACTTTTTTTTTCAATTCAAAATTCCTTTCTCATCAAATATTTTTCTGCTTATCTTAAATTTTATAATCACAGGGATATAAAAACAACAAAGAAAGAAGACAGAGATATGATTGTTCCTATGCGAATTATTTTTACAAATCTTTGGGAGTTTATAAATTATTTATGATCTATTAAATTTTATTTTTCATTTAATTACAATAACCCAATTTTCTTCCGTCAATTTTTTTCCCACTTATTCATCATTATGGTCACAGAACTGCAAGTAACCAACAGTTGCATATTATTCAACATCGTCATTGTATGATCTATTATCTCAAGTTATTCATTAACTAGCACCTTCAGCATATTAAAGAAATTAATATCAATATAACTATTTTATCACCAAAAATTTTAACCACAGTACGATAGTAGTCAAGCTATTTCTATTTCACAGACATTTCAGGTAAAGTAACAAATGCAAGAAAGTCGCATATTGCTACCAATTTAGATTATAATGTCTGCAGTGTTATCCATTGCTAATTTTTTCAATGCACATCAGCCATGAATTCTAGAATATAAAGTACTTGCAGTTAGCTTCAGGATTTAGATTTTTAAATTAATTTTGATAATGTTCATCAAAAAAAGCAAAAAAAAATTGTTTTAATCAAAATAAAAAGAAGACAATAGTGGTCTTTCTAATATAACCAGAAAGAATTTAGAGTAAAAAATAATAAATTACTGTAAAATATTCCTGTTATTTTTAAAATAATATTCTATATATTCCTAAGAATATATAGAATGTTGCATTACTTCTCCTAGGGTTTCAGATGGATGCAACTAAAAAATCTGATAAATACAGAAAAAAGTTTAATAACTTCAATTCAAGATTTCACTAAATAGCTTCAAGGAAAGATCACACATGCATTTGTCATTATGGATTGTGAGAAATTAAGAAAAAGGTGACACAAAAATTTTAGATTTGAAGTTTGTCACAAAAGTGAAATACATAAGTTCATTTTTGTTCGTTACCTTGATGCGAGTTTTTAAAAAATAGTATGAAACTTCTGTCATTGTTTCCATTATAAATTTTAAACTATGCCCTTTCCATATCTTAGAGTTTTATGAAACATTCCATATTTATATAAACTCAAAATATAAAAACAATATTGAAATTCATTACTTACTCTGATGCCTAGTAATAGCTAGTGCCAAATATACACCCAAAGCCACATTAGACAAAAGAAAAACAACTAAACCAAATGATGCTATACTATCTAAATGGTTTTCTTGATACCAATTATTTATAGTTCTCCTCAAAAAGAGAATAAAAAGATGAAATGAGCATGCAGATAATATAGCTGAAATAAGAAACATAACACATAAATCTTAATTCTAATCTAAAATCTACACACAATTTATATTTTCAACTCTAAGATACGATTTAAAAAATTCTACAATTATTATTCCAATAATTTTTAAGCTTTGCAAATCAAATTGTAACTTTTCGAAAAATTTGGAAAAAAAATACACCAACAAAAAAATTTATCAGAAAAATATTAATATAGTAATGAAATTTTCTTGTCAAAAAATAGTACTTTTGCATACATTAAAAAATTTACAGAAAACATAAAAAAAGAAGGTAAATTTTGAACAGAAGAATTCTTTTAAACTCTGTTCTAATCTTTTACACTTTCATAGATGCCATTTATAAGCCATTTAGTTTTGTGAGCTTAAAAGTAAAGATATTATGATAATGACCACTTTTTTATTCAATAAAAACTGAAAAATTTATTAAATATAGTTGAATAAGTTGTAAAATATTTTCAACTGATATATAATGAATATATTGAGTTATAATATTATGAAAAATAAAAGAGAACAATAAAATGTAATGTTATTAAGATATCAAAATCAAATTAATCTTTAAAATAATTGAGAAAATAAAGTATCAAAGCAGGAATTTGTAAATTAAAGATCTTTTAAAAAGTTAATTCATAACAATTTCACATCACAATAATAAAATATTACAGAGTTAAATTTGGACACTATAAGGCAATGAATTGTTATGCAATACTGCATTTTATCAAAAATGTTCATGCTGAAATATTAAAAAGACCTCACAAGAATATTCGAGACTTGAATATTTTCCTACTTAATCTTACTTTAGCTCACAATTCATAGTTTAAGAAATTTTGCACTAAATAATTAGTAAGGAAATGTTTGTTTTAATCTTACAAGATACAAAGCAAATCATTTCTTACATCTGTAGAAGCACTGTCAAAAGTATAAGTTTCTTTCTTTTAACTTCAATTTTCAGAAATCGAGTATATACACCTCTCATTTTTGAATTGCCAATACAAATATTACCATTTAGATTTTGAAAATAAAGATTTTACACAAATTTTCAGTTTTATCCTTTCAAATAAATTCCTCGGCAATTTTAATAAAATAAGAGATTTAAAAAGGGATTTAAAGATAGAGAATTTATATAATATAATTTCATTTTGAAACTGAAATTCTAATTCAGTTGGCATTTTTTGTTTTCTTAAGAACTTAAATGAAGCATAAGCTTGACTGCAAACGATTATAATGCTTATTCAAAATGGACAATATTTAACAGATAAACTATTCCAATGCCTTCCTTCCTTCTCTATTTCACTTTCCTCCATTTAATATAATACATGCTGTCAAACTTTTATACTATTTATCTACATCATATTATTATATTTCCTAGCATTTATAATCAGACTTAAATTCAATTAACATAATCACCTATAGAAGAATGCAAGACATAATTGAAATATTTTATTTTAAAAACTAATGGTACAAAGATTTCATTTGTAACAATATTAACCTGTGGGAAAACTGGCAAGAAAAAAAAAAAGGCCTTAATATGACATTCCCTCCCATTAGAAAACATTCAGCACTTATCTTTATCATGAAAACTTACTCTATTTTTTAAGTGCAACAGACTGTGTTTCAACTTAAGAAGGAAATATAAATCATAGGTTTAAAAAAATTCAGTATAATTACGAATTATCTCTGAATCTTTTAATTAGCGATTTATGCCACAATTCGAAAACGCATGTATGCATTCATTCATTTCAAACTCATTGTTTGCAGCATTTCAAAAAATTATAAAGGGAAAAAGTTGAAATGAATTAATCTCGTAAATTACCAATCAATATTTGGTTATATGTATATATGGTTTAAACGAATTAAACATATACAGTATCAAAGAAAAAAAATGCAATTATTGAATACCATTTTAAAAAAAGGCATAAAAATGTGTTAAAATATATGCGATTTTGAACAAGATAAGAATCAAGATTCAACATCGGTTGGGTAAAATTAAATGCTTACCAAAGAGAGCACACCACAATGCAGCATTAACGTTAGACACATAAAATAGAAAATAAACAAATGCAGCAATTCCTAAAGGGCAACATATTAATGATAATCCAGTAAAAATATATGTACAAGTTTTATACATAGTTTTTTTTTTCTTTCAAACTTTAAAACACATCAAGAGTTTGAAATATTAATAAAAATAAGAGAATGCGATATAAATAATTATTAATTAATCGTCATTTAAATTATACAGCGGAATGAAGTTTAACATCCCAATTTTTAACATCGCACGGCCCGACGAAATCTTATCGACAAATTATAAACTAAACTACACAAACACATGCGATGAGTATGGAACTTGGGGTGTTTGATTCACTTGGGCGATTAGTATTGACCAATCAGATAGTTTTTTAGTAGCTCGTGATTTAAAATGCCGAAGAGTAAAATAATTCTTCTCTAAATTATGCATTAAGAATGAGATATAATGATTAAAATTTTACTAATGATGAAAAGGTTTTAAGCATGAAACCAATCACAGATGAGAATATAGAAATAATTTGTGAAATATCATAGAAAAGGAGTACATTGTACAGGAAATGAAGTATAAAATGTTTTGCATGGCAATAAATAAGCTCATATGACATTATATCACTTTGAATTTTATAAATTCTTCAACTGTCATTTAATCTTTGTCGTGAAGAATACACAAGTCATTTTTATCCAAAAGATAAAAGGGGATCAGTACATGACATCTAGGGATAACGAATATTTTACGAATTGTTGTTACGTAACCAATATCAAAAAGTCACAAATACCTGTGATCAATACTTTTCAAAGAGAGGTGTGATTCAAATACTTGACATGATCTTACTGGTGCTATTTCGATTACAGTCCTTAGGTCACGGTAGAAAGTAACAATTAATACGATCTGTCCAATTGAAGCTTTCGAATAAGAATTCATTCATGCATTGGGAAAATCCCTTACACATTGATGAACGTTCCAGAAAAAGACCTCCCACAAATAGTTGTGGCGAGTGTCGGGATTTAATTGATCACATGCAGAGAGCCTCCCATTTCACAGAGTTAGCTCGGAGCTCTCACGATACTATTGCATGATAATGACCACTGCTGGAAGCAATACAAGGTTTGTTTCATTGTATGAAAACAAGATTTCTTTCGCACTCAAGTCTCTACAGAAAAATAATTACTTTTTTAAAGAAATTTCTGCAGATATTCAATGCTTGAAACAAATTTCATATATGAGATCCTTAAATGGATATAAACGCTATAATTACTATCATACATTTAATATTTTTTTAATGACTGAAATGATTTGATATTCTTATAATTAAATTCTCTATTCTCGATTAGCATGCAAATTCCGCTGCTCTGAAAGATTTCCCAATTTTTTTAACAGATTCATGGCTTATTTTCAAGCTCTTTTAAAATTAAAAGTGATATTTTAAATAAATTGCCAATGATAAATTTCTCTTCAAAGATTTTTAGAAACATCTTGGCTGATGTACAGAAATTAATCCGAATGCAAATTAAAAGTATAACAGAAAATCTGAATACTGCCATAACATATATATCAATATTTTTGTTTACATTTCATCAATATAATAGCTGGCAATGAGGAAGAAAAAAAATGCTTCGTTTATTAAAATTTAATGGATTTCGGAATTTAACAGGAAAAAATTGTAATGTTCGCATTAAAAATATTTATTTATTCTTTTTGCAATAAACTGATTTTCTTTAAAATATTTTTTAATTTAAATAAAGTTAAATAAATTACCAATTTAAATAAAATTTCTTCTACTCTCCCACACACACACACACCATTCTACAAAGTGTTCTAGAGGTATATAAAAGAGAAATGAAATCATTAGACTCAAAAATATAATTTCATAAATTTGCAAAAAAAAAAAAAAAAATCACTGAGTCTTAGCATCTAAATAAACTGAAGATTTTTCAGAAAATTGAATCGAAATTTCTGAAAAAAAAAAAAAAGATGAATTGCTGAAAAAGAGTTGCAACCCACCTTTCGATTGCCAATCATGCATATTCTAGATGTAATGTCAACATATTATATTTATTGGAATTGTATTTTATTTTTGAGATAATTGTCATTTTTTAGATAATTTTTTATTGGAATTGTATTTTTCAATAAGAGAAACGAACATAAAGTATATTAAAAATCATAAAATTCCATTAATTATAAAATATTTATTAGCGAAACTAAAATACCTTCAAATTAACATTATTATATATTAAAATAAGTGCTGCATTTTTTTAAATGTATATTGTAAAATTTTTAGCCATGTTTGATAGAAAATGTCTAATGGATCGGTATCGTGTAGGACATAGCTAAATGCAGTGTTTGTGTCTCTCAAAACTATATACTTTTAGGAATTAAAAAAATTTTACAGTAAAATTAATACATCATTTCACTAAGATAAATTTTATAATTACATATAACAACATTAATAATTTAATAATTAAAAATAAATCGATATTTTCAAAATACTGTTCATCAAAATCATAAAAGCTTTTAAAGATTGTCTCCTTTTATCTTTGTGTATCTTACACTTTAACAAGATAATCCAATTTGAGATCCCCATAAATTACATTGCATCTACATAATTTTTTTTAAAAAAAAATGTTTTTTCCCCGATATAGTATAGTTGTATTCATAAAAATGACACATCTATGGTATATCTTTTTCATTAAGAGTATAAAAATCTAGCTCAGCCTATTAGATACTCTTATATGTTTCACATATCATATAAAATTACCCTAATTTAAAATATAAGTTAAATAATATAAGTAATTCCCAGATTTGGTTCTTGTATAGTATTAAGAAAATTTAAGAAAACCTGTGAGTTAATTGCGTTAATATTGTCTATGTTTGTTTTTTCTACACAGATTATTACGTCAACGGCAACAGCAACGTCATGATGTTTCGGAGTTCCACTGTGGGAAGAAGTGATCACGAACACCTCCATATCATAATTTGTAATAGCAATTATAATGTACAAATTTAAGGGAAAGATTAAAATTAATTGAAACTAGTTTAGACGAACGCATAAAGCTCTAACGTCATGAAATTCGGTATAATTATTTAATTAATTGTTATGTTTTAATTATTCATAGAGCAATAATATTTTGATTATTTATGGGGGAATAAAGACCTTTGTTGGAATTATGTTTCACGTGCCTTACTATCGGGACTGATTTAATTAACTATTTTGTTTAGTTATTTTTGAAAAAATCCAGAAAATTTTACGCGTGTAGCTCATCTTAGCTATTTAAGGCCGAAACAAATATAATTTTGAAAAAACTACTACCAATTTTGAATAACTATGGATTACTAAAAATGAAAATTATTCAAACAAAAATAATAAATCAATCAATAATTTAATTTAATAACAGAAAAAGAATATCATCTAAAATGTTTCTACCCCTCAAATATCCGATTTAGTCAGTGTCAATAAATGATTAATAAAAAATTAATAGGAAAAAAGAGTTTTCTTCATTTTTTAACTAATAAAAGCTAAAAATCTTTTTTTTATATATCTTTTAAGGACAAAATAAGTTAAAACATTCCTGATGGCAATCATAAAAAAAGCCCAAAATATCATGTTTTTTTATTATTTATTTATTTATTTTTTTACTGAAAAAAGTTTTATCTGGTCAGGTGAATGTTTCCTGCCGAGTTCAATCCTTCCGAATTTCGACAGAATTTGTTGACGAAATGGCATATCAATCACGTCAAGAGACTCTTAATCCCACAGAGAACATCTGTTGAAAACCTGAAATCGCCTCAGACCGGTAAGATGAGTAAAGACTCTGTTGTTGCAATAAAATTTGCGCGTTGTATCATTTTTGGTTTCGTTTATAAGCTTCAACAGAAATATGAATTTTCAAGCGTATGAATTATTTATGTTACTTCGTACGGTTCATGAAGAAATTCAACATGAATCTGAAATGGAAAAAAAAAGAAATTTCTTTTATAGAACACCGCAAGGAAGAAAGTAGCAATAGAATTTTGCTTATTAATTAATGAAAATTATAAGAGATTAAAAACAAAACAATGGCGTTGAAATTCTTTTATGCTTGCTACGTTAAATTCATATTTGGAAATTATTTTGTGCAAACGGAATGATTTGAAATCTTATATTCTATACGTATAGCCGATAAAAATGCTTTAAAAATATTTCATAACAAAAATAAAATTTATAATGTAATGATTTAAAATGAGACACTTTCATACCGATTAAATAAACTGCACACTTAAAGCATAATTAATGAGCCAATTGTCAAATTATCTGAAAATTTATATTAAGAATTTTGCTTCAAAAAAGAGAAGGGGGAAAAATTCACCTAAAAATTCACTAATATCTTCTCAATATGGAATTTCTTCTAATGGAACTGCTACTCTAAAACAAGTAAAAGTAATCAATTTTGCTTGGCCATGGATTTTGTGGCCTCTACCTTTTCTTTCCATAAAAATTTTAATATTGTTGATATTTTTCATGATTTTTTTAATGAAATCTCTGAATAACAGTTTCAGTAGTCTCTTTTAAGAGAAAATAGTTATTTATTTATTTATTTATTTTCTACAATTCCTAAAATGATTATTCGATATTATTAATCTAATAACGAGGTGATTATTTTTAAACATAAATTTTTTAACAGCTAGTTTAAAGTTATTATTCTCAAAATCGATTTAAAGCTGTTGAAATGCCTTGGTTTTGAAAATTTGAGACCTCTAAAAATATACTTTTTTTTTTTTTTTTTTTTTTTGCTTTTCAACTTGTCACTCACAAAGTTTCAAAATGATACAAGTGATTTTGGATACTTTCTATTTTTGTATCTCTGTTTCTATTAACAATAATTAATACTTATAAATAGTTTATTATTTGTTATCAATTAACTTTATTAATTTTTATTAATTAAATGCATCGAATTCAATACTTTAAAATTTAAAGTAATTCTCTAATGAATTTAAATGTAACACAATTCTCTAATGAATTTAAATGTAACACAATTCTCTAATGAAATTAAGGGAAAAAACATAATTTTTAAATTCTGAAATATGAAAAAATTCTCTTTTAAAACGCAGTTTCCTAAAAGTCATTTTCCACTTTTTCCAAATCCCTATTTTACTGCACACGTTGTATATAATGTTCCTGCATCATGCATCGAAAATAAAGCACTATAATTGCTTGGAAAGGAATGCTATGCAAACAAAAATCTGACTAATTTTTTATCTGGATTTTCTTTGCAAATTATTCAATGTTTTTAGATGCATTTAAATTTGATTAGGTATTATTATAAGAATAATAGTACCGTACTATTTAGCACGCTTTTCTAATCAGAATATGGTAATCACAGCAATTTTTCTAAGTTTTATTTATTTATTTGACTTTATAGAATTTCAATTCTTCATGAAGAATAATAAAAATTACCTTGCCTCATTTGATAGATACTTTTTTAGTTTTCCACACAATTGACTAAAACAATTAACAACAATTGGAATTCAGTTTAAAGTAACTGACTGAAATTATGTATATGCTTTACTTGCACTATTGTTTAGAGAATGAACTAAATATCTGTGTTAAGATATCTGTTGGGGAGTTCCACTGTTTTTTAGATTTGAAAGTAATCTAAAAAAAAATTTTTTTAAGTGGTTTTTTATTGAGCCTCCTATACTTTGCAAATTTTTAGAGGCATTTATAAACTTTTGCTTCAGTTCCAAGTCTAATGGATAGTTCATTCTGAGAATTTGTTACTGATGGAGACCATGGAGAACAACAGTTAAAAAATAAGCAAAAATTTTAAAAGTTTTGTTAAATGTAAATTACTAGACTAGCTATCTAGTAATTTACATTATTGAATCAAATATATTCGGCAGTAGTTTTCAAAAGAGATTCTTAAAAAAATATCAATTCAAAATATGGTGAACAATAAAATAAAATTATTCTGATTACAATTTTTTATTTAAAACAAAAACTTGAAAAGATGTAAGGAGCCAAAAATAAAATAAAACTGTAAACATCAGAAAGAATGGTGGAAAAGAATGGAAAACATATTCAAGTCTCCACATGTGTTTAATAATTGTCTATTTGAATGAAAGATAATGATTGTTTTTTTTCAGATAGTGTTTATTCCCAGAAGTCGAGTTATAAAAATTGCTAAAGAGCCGAGTAAAGGGAAGATGACGAATAAAGGACGGACCTCCCTGGCACAAAATATCCACTGAATTTCCGTAATCTTTTTGCCCACGCAAACCGATTTCAATGAGTCGTCATTTTGAATGAAGCGTTGTTTCAAATTCAACACACTTCGCAAAAGAGAGGGGAATTCCTTACTTTAAAGTATTAGTAGTACAGAGATTCTTCAAAGTATCTGGATGAAATTTCATTTGAAATAATACTCTTCTAAGGCTTTCAGATTTTAAATCTTAATTCTTACAGAAAAATTCAAATGTTTTGAAGAAAATTGATTAATTTTTTTCTATGTCATTTAAGAAGGCATCTATTCTCCAAAAATGAAATTCATTTAATTTTATTTAATACGTTTTATTTCATATATATATAAATTACAATTTTTTATGCATACACTTTTTAATATTTGAGAAAACTTCTTGCACTTAATCTCTGTCACAAAAACATCAATGTCATACTTTTTAATATGTACTAATTCACATTTTTGGTTAGTTTTTCTTTTTCTGAATATAGAATTTTCGGCCGTAGTATATAGCCATCAGGCTTTTTTTTTTTTTTTTTTGAAGAACTTTGGCTCAAAATCAAAGCACTGGCTTTGGAAATTTGGTCTGCACATTGAAAATTGAACAAAAATGTTCTAAAAGTGCAGCAGTATGAACGTGAATCTTAAAACTTGCCGGAAGCCACAAATATTTTTACAAAAACAAATATATAAGAACAATCAGAAATATTTCCAAAATATGTGCTTATTTAAATATGCTTAGGCATTTTTCAACTATCATGTTGCCTTTTAAATTGTGGAAGATCCTTCACTGTGGTGTATAAATTATCTGAGTTTGTAATTGTGAAATTCTTTTTCCAATAGCAGTTTATGTTAAGAAGTTTGCATGTGATTTTACATAAAGTATTAAATCAAAGGCCAATTATCTGACAAAAAAGAGTCTTAAGTTTACCTCTTCTTGAGATTTTTAATCTATAAAAGTAAAATTTAAGCTCTTAAAAACCAGTATTAACCTAGAAACTAAATATTTCATCAATGGCCAGTTGTATGTTATCAGTTTCAAGCAATCATTTTATATTTGCTCCAAATTTCAGATTCAAAATGTCATTTATCTGAAATCTTTTCATCAGTTGGGGGTTTTAAAACCTCATAAAGAATTTAACATAAAAAAATGTATGACGTAAATGTGTTTTACTTTCTCTTACATATAGAACAAGTAAGTGCAAGGGAAGCAAGTAAATATGGGTACAATGGCAAGTTTGTTATAATTTTGAATTTTAATGCAGTTGTACGTCATATAAGATTCTTACTTAGTTATTTTTTAAATTGCAAAATCATATTAGTCTCTTCCTTATTTTTATGAACACAAAAGAATATATGCATTCATTTAATGGCAAGGAAGCAGTAAATTTAACCCATAGAAAAATTGTGAAAAAAGTTCAAACCCTAAGGCCTTTAATGGCGAACTTACAGAATAGTGTAGTAGAATAAGACTAATAATGAAAAAAAATGAAGAATTTTAAATAGTGTAAAAATCTTATTTTTCTGAAGATTACAAGAAGCAAACATATTATTCGCAACATTTTTGTGAATATTATGAAGAAATGTGGTTTAATAAAAATTAATGAAAAACAAGAGTAAATAATTAAAATTTTAATTCACAAATAATTATAAAATATTTTAACAATACTGTTTTTTCGATACTATGAAATAAAATCAGTTCTACTTATCTTTAAAAATGTACACGTAAAAATATTTTAATAGCAGAACAAGAAATAAATCTATTCCATATAAAAATTATACAAACATATTTGATTTTGTTTCAGGAATTAAATTTTTCTTCCTAATTTCGAGGAATAATTTCACAATTCAATGCAATAAAATATTTTCATAAGTTTAAACATTTTTAAAAAATTCAAAGGATCGGACTTATTTAATTTGTAACAACTAGACTCATATCAAAGCAAAAATTATAACATGTTTTTTTACGTACGTTTTATGCAGTGGTATATGGAACGCGTCGAATTTTCGCTATGCGAGAAGAATAGATCCTTCTTTTTTCGATTTCTGAGAAAAATTAAAATTGCTTTGTAGTTTCAAAACTCAGCAAATCTGAGTTGGAATTGGTAATCGTGTTTCATATCTTACTGCATAAAACTTAAAAGAAAATATTTATAATTTTGCTTTGATAAAGTTCTAGTTGTTAACAATTAAATGTGTCCAATCTCATGAATTTTTTAAAAATGCTTAAATTTATTAAAACATTTTTAATTGTAAAATTATTTCTCGAAATTAAAGAGAAAGATTTAATGCTTGAAACAAACAAAAAAAAATATGTATATATTTGTAAAATTTTTATATGCGGTGGATTTATTTCTTGTCCTGCTATTAAAATATTTGTATCTGTTTGTTTTTTCTGTGTGTGTGCATTTTTAAGAATAAATAGAACCGATTTGATTTCATAGTATCGAAAAAATAGTATTGTTAGAATATTTTATAACCATTAATGAATTAAATTCTTAATTATTTACTCTGCATTTTCATTATACCACATTTCTTCATAGTATTCACTAAAATGTTGCGTATACTTTGTTTGCTTCTCCTAACCTCCAGAAAAATAAAATTTTTACTATATAAAATTTTTAACTTTTTTTTTATTGATAATATTATTCTACTACAATATTCTGCAAGTTTACAGTAGGAGGACTTAGGCTTTGAACTTGTTTCAGAATTTTTCTAGGGGTTAAATTTCCTGCTGCATTGCCAATAATTTGAATGTATATATTCTTTTGTGTTCATAAAAATAACGAAGAGACTAATTTGATTTTACAATAAAATAATAACTAAGTAATAAACTTATTCGATATACAACTGCATTAAAATTAAAATTGTAACAAATGGCATTATACAATAAGTAGCAAATTTAATAATTATTATCATTACTTGGAATGAAGTTTTCAAGCAAATAAAAAATCCCCAGTATCCATCCAAATGTGTTTTAAACACACTTTTTTCAGAATGTTTTATCAAGTTTCATTTTTGCCTAAAATCTCCAGCTACCTTGCATTTTAGTTTTTTTTTTTTTTGCAATTTTTTTAAATTTTTTTTTTACATAAAGTCAACTAAATTATATTTTGAGAATATTTTGAATTAAAATCTACAATAATTGTAATCAAGATTAGTGAATCGAATATATTGCCAGCGGTTTTCAAAAGAGATTTTTAAAAAATCATCAATTTAAAATTTTGTGAAGAATAAAATAAAATTATTCTAATGACAACTGTTTTTAATTTAAAACTAAAGCTTTTAAAGATGAAAGAAGCTGTAAACAAAATAAAACTGCAAATATCAAAAAGTGTGATGTAGAATAAACATATTCAAATCACCATATGTGTTTAGTAATTGTTTATTTAAATGAAAGATATTAATCCTTTTCTTCAGATAGAGTTTTTTCTCAGAACATTTTT
>JAPMOR010052170.1:33861-198840 GCA_026543865.1 Argiope aurantia | reverse complement strand
TTAATTCAATCACACGTTACTTAAATTAAGTATTAATTACAATTAATTTTATATTTAATACTAATAAATAATTTTTAATTAATAATCAAGGATTTCAAGGATTTGAGAATTTGAATCTCCCTTCAAGGTATCAAGGAGTTGAATCACACCTCTCTTTGAAAAGTATTGATCACTTGCATTTGTGACTTTTTGATATTGGTTACGTAATAACCGCTCGTAAAATATTCGTCATCCATACCAGTAAGATCGTATTAAGGATTTGAATCACACCCTTTTTTGTAAAGTATTGATCACTGGTATTTGTGACTTTATGATATTGGTTACGTAATAACCGCTCGTAAAATATTCGTCATCCCTATATCAAAAAAGCGTGGATTATGCATCTCTATAAAGATCATTTCTAATTTCCTGTGACGTCACCTTCTAATGACTTTCATTCTGCAATGCGCCATCTTTTGGCAGAATATGGAATTAAATAAAATTTTAAAGAATCGACATTATTTTTAACTTTAACTTTTACAGAAAATACTTAATTTCAATAAAAAAAATTAAATACGTAGTTTTGATAAAATCAAAATTAAAAAGTAAGTTCAAATAGATAAATTAAGTCAATCTTTCGCTAATTAAATTAGTCAATAAAGTATTAATTACAATTAATGCATTTATATTTAATAATAAATAATTTTTAATTAAAAGTGTGATTGAAGTAACAGATATTAGGAACAAAAATTTAAAAGTAAGAATAGTAAAAATATTTATTATTAAAAAAATCGTGAATTATGCATCTGCTTAGATTTATGTATGTTAAAGAGAAAGAGAGTAGCCTCGAACTCAAACGGTTCATAAGGTCCATTATAAATGTTCCATTCGTTAAAATGAGCGTCGAATATTTTCTTTTAGTTTTCAGAGTTGGCATCATAAAACAACATTATTCTGTTGTGATTCCGTTCATTCCGCAGTGTAAACTGTAATACTCATGGCTGGCTGAGAATAATTACTATTTGAAAAGGTAAGGCAATTTAAAAGTATCTCTAATTTCATTCAAATTTTCGCAAACAAGTTTGGATAAACAGATGAAGCCTTTGTTAATTTATTATTTTAAAATCATTGAAATTTACTTCGAGTATTAACGCAATATTTTTTGTTTACTTGATCATTAGTATATTTTGTTTCCTCCTGTACTTAATATATACTCTTTATTGTTTTATTGTACATATAAGCTAAACAGTGCTTTCCCCATTACTTGCTTCTCTGTTCATTTGCTTCTGTCATATTTTGAACTTTCTCATTAACTGTAAAATAATTTCAGGTATTAAGTTCCTCAATATCTTAGTTGTCATTCCGGTGCATGATATGAGTTGAATACAAACTATAGTAAAATGAACGTCCCAAAGTCTAGATGTATCCATATAGGAATTGTAGGTGATTATACCAAGGAGGATATTATTGAAAAGCAAGAGGTAAGTTTCATGATCCTTAAAAAATTGCGTTATTGCGTAAAAAATTTCATTACGATACATCAGACTGTTTCATTCGATGTAACAATCTTATCTCAATTAGAAATTATATTATTTAAAATTAATAAAAATTATATTATTTAAATTATTAAAAAATCAATTATTTTAAAATTTAGTTGGTTGGATTATTCTTTTGATGTAATTTTTTCATTTTATAATGCTTTTGATATTGATATGTGAGTGTCTACAGTATATAAATTGAGTTATAATATTTCCAAATGCTAATTTATTCTATAGATTTTTCATGCTTTGTGTTTACAATAATTCTCTGTTTTAATAAGATTATTAATAGATTATATTAAATTTTTTACCATTTAAAAATTTTTTTAAAGTAATCAGCTAATGAGTTCAATCTTTTTTAAAAATTGTATTTTATATTACGATATGTAATGAAGTTTTTTCTTTAGTCATGGATGATCAACATGTTGTCTTTTACCTTTTGCAATGACAAACCAATTGCTAATCACCACATGGCTGTTTCTGGTATACTCTGTTTCACTCTAACTTGGCAGTAGTGTATATTCTAGGCATGCCAAATCACTGGCGTTGTCAGTGGAACTGGGTTACTTTAAAGTACAAAGTGACTAGAAATGCAGATCGCTGGCGAAACTTTATCTCGCAAATTTTTCGCCAAATAGTAAATATTTATTTACCTTATTATATTATCACTTTATTGGAGAATTAATTGTTTCTTTATTTTCATTATTTTTTCAATATTATTGATACATCATTTTAATAAATCATTAATGTTATTTCATTTCGTTTCATCGTTTCTCTAAAGAAAACCCTAAATCTTTCAATATTCGGTAAAGCGTAGTTCGGCTAATGTTTTTCTAAAAGATATCTGTATAATCCTTCACATCTTTTAAAATTTTATCTAATGTTGGGATTTCATTTGTACGAAAATATGCATGGATTTTTCTTCAAATACAGGATAATGTAAAATCATCATATTTTACAAGACCTGATTGCTTACCTTACTGAGCCTGGTCATTTCTTTCCAGGGGTACTTAAAGGATTGGATGCCTTTATTTCTTTTTTCAAAAGGAAAACTGTTCATTGCGAAACACCTGTAAGGTGCGAAACTTTATCGACGATTTAATTGATGGAATCTTGAGGGTTTTCTCGGTGTCGAGAATAAACGTTTAATACGTTTCTGCATGCTGCATTTTTGTTGGTGTGCACAGCGTAGTCGGTGATAACATTTTCACTTTTTCAGACATTTTAGAAGTGAATAGAAATGACGAATCGAATAAATATTCAACAATCAAAACTAATAACTACTAATGTGATTAATAGTATCAAAAATATCAGCTGGTAAAAAAGCGAGAATAAAAAAGTACGAAAGATTATAACGGTTGCGAACTGAATGAAGCTGAGTTGGCGGAGACGTAGAAGAAAAGCGTGCCAAATATTTGGCCTTGAAGACCGGTTCTAGCCAAAGTGGAATTCATTATGTCAATCTTTTAGTTTTATTCATTCGCTTTATTTACAAAATACTTAACAGATAAGCACTTCTAACTTGAGAATAATTTTAAATACATACTGATAAAAAAAGGATTTTTATAATTTATGATATTATTTAATAAATTTCTATGCATTTTAACTATTTTAAAGTTGGAATTGATGGGGAACTCTTTCCCAATGCGGAGCGTCACATTTTCTACCTTTTACAATACTGCCAACTTAGGGTGAAACAGAGTATAATATATCCTAAATAGATAACTAAGCATGATATGTCATGTATAGCAACATATTCTTTATGGCCCAATGATACATGCATTTGTTAGAAAAGTATTACTAAGCAGTATGAACTAGCAAACAATTTTTATTTTTGAAGTGCTCTACATCTCAATTTCTGAACCTTGTTACTATGTGGAAATAAAATACTCTGGGAAAAAAAAACAACTGAGAATAAAATCTAAGGCAAAGATAAATTAATTTAAAAGAGGTAGGAGTTAAAAAGATAAAATATATTTCAATTGCATGATTTTTTGATCAATTGAATATTAACTTTTCATATATATTTTTCAATTTATCTCCAGTTAGTGACCACATTTCCTGACTTTCAAACCGGAAATATTTTCGATACAAGTACGATGTTGTAAAACCTAATAAAAAATATCAAAAAAAGAAAGCAGGATATAAAAGATTATTTACAGTTTATTATTATTTTTAAATGTTTAATTGTATATTTATTTCAGCCATACATGAATATTCGGTATATGGCAGACATTCCTGCCAAACTGTAACTTTTTGTTGGTGATAAATCGCCACATTTGGAAACTTTCTTTTGCACTTTCTAATAACCCTAAAAGTGAAAAATTCCGAATTTATATTTATTGCAGTGATGTTAGTTTTCATTCGTCGGTTATTTCACTTAACTAACAGCTTCAGGTTTAGAGTATCTATCTTTTTTACATCCCTGGCTAATACTAAAAGTAATTGTTTTTCCTTACTTTCTTCAGGAATTTATCTTAAATTCTTCTATTGTATCTTCTTGCTTTTCTTTTTAAGCCACAGCTGAATTTTGTGCTAGTTTGAATGTGTGAAGGAAAGAATACTTACTATATTAAACTATCGGATTGAAAGGGTAGTTGGTTTAAGTGCAGCAAAGAGAGTATGACTATAATTTGGGTGAAGGGAGACAAGTAACAAATAGATTTTGAATGAAATTCTTATTAATAATAAAATTTTGTGTGATTGAATGAGTTTTTCAAAGAATGAATACTAGGAGAAAGGAGGTTAGTGTTTTATTTTTTCTGTATTAAGCAGTTATTCTGTATTTCCATTTCTTTTAATTTCTGTTAAATTTTGTATTAACTTTTTCTTGTCTTTTTTGTCGGTTTTAAGATGAGTAGATTTATTCCAACATTTATTCAATAATTTTTTATCACCATCAATGACATAATTTTCATTATTAATAATTTTGCATTACTCGTCTCTTGTTTGGTTGCCATATTGCCCTTGTGTGTGTGTGACTTCTGATGGCAACGATTTCAAAATTGGCAACTTATGCTACTTCTTATAGCCATCCAAGGTGGCTGAAATTTGGCAAGTTTTATATGCATGGTGATAATTTTTTTTTTACCTAGTCAATTATTTCTTTGAAAGGTATATCAAATTACACAGATTCCTTGGAAAAAATTCCAAGGGATCGTGAAATCTGTATAATCCTATGAAACTTTTCATGCAATCCTATAAATTTGGTAATTAATAGAATCTTTAGTAATTTCTTGTTTTTGAGTAGTTACACTTTGCATAACTATAATTCATCAGAGAAAATACATTTTTGATATGGGGATTATTTCTTGGTAAATTAAAGAAATATTTCATTAAAATACATTGAACTTCTGAATTAGGAGTGTGCAAGTTCGTTAAAAAATCATTTTGTAATTCTGTATCGAAAAACAATGAAATCTTAAGAATTTTTATTTTAAAAGAATGTATTATCTTTATCATATACATTAACTGATTCTGAAGAGATTCACTGCAGAAGATAATAAACTACAGTACATTTTTTATCCTGGAAAAATCTAGTTGCACTAAAAATATGCTGAAAGATTGATGAATTTATACCTTTCTCTCTCATTTAATTTCTGATATTGCCTTACTTCATCGCACATCACTTAAAATACTTTTTTCCAAATTTGAAAAATAAGTTTTATCACGGGAATAGAAGCTTATCTATATCTTTTTTTTTTTTTTTCTTCCTTCACCTAATAAAGATGATTACATTTTGAAATACTTAAAAAGTTGAAAAAGAGAATTCTTCAAAAAGTTCACCTATAAACTGAATCTAGTAAATATTTTTTTGCTATAAACTGTTTACTTTTAACTTTCTGGGCAGTTAATTATTCTGAGTATGGCTTCTCTAAAATTTATCTCTATTTGACAAAAGATTACTTAAAAAAAATAACAGCCTCATGCAAGAGAGAGTTCAAAAAGGCAGACAGTTTCACTCCCCTTCCTTCCCAGCTGTGGGGTGCCAATCACCACTGTGGGGAGAATATTCTTCTTATCAATCTGGTTATCTTATCGACTGACTACTTTCCCCCTTCCACTCTTCACTCCGCAATTTTTTTCTGGTATTAGCAATATGTAATTCCAAACTAAAACCTAATCCTAATCCATTTTTCAAAAAACTATGCCATCATGGAAAGAGGAAAAATATTTTAGAGGTTTTAATTTTTCAAACTAAAAGTTTTAAGATTTTTCTATAATTAAATTGATTATTATATATATATTTCTTTATTTTGACATTTTTACAAAAGGCATCCTATATTACAAGTTGTCTTTTCATTAATAATATTATATAAAAATGTAGAAAAACATTTAAAAATATTAATGCGCTGAAATTATGTTTCAAATTTACACTTTTTCTGCAAAATTTAATAGTAAAATTTCATGTAAATAAATTTTTTTGAACACATTATTAATTTTCAAAATCTGTGTCTCCTATATTTTATTTTTGTTTTCTAGAGATTTAATTTATCTTTCGTGCTGAAATGTAAAAATTTTACATCTTATTGATGAAACCTCACCAATTTATGCCTGTGTCATTTTATAGAAGAGGATATACCTCGATTATTCTTTGACAAACTTTAAAGTATATTCAAGCTTTTAGAATAAAGACATTTATACGAAAGCTTTAGAATATCATTTAAGAGCATTCCTACATTTAATAGCAGTTGGGTCTTTCAATTTTGAACTCAAAATTCAGGAATTTTTGAAAATTTGAAACTGCTAGAATCAATTTTTAGTGAGTTATTGAGCAATATTAACTTTATTTCAACCACAGCAATTTTCATTATTTATTTTATATTTAAGCAAAGTCATCTAAATTTTGCCATGAAATAAAGCAAAACACTTTTGTAAAAGTAATGTATTGTTCACTTGTTTGTTTTTATTTATATATAGTTTTGTTTCATTAAAGATTTTGCCTTAATATCTTCCTATCTGTTTTGAATCATTTTTGGCTTTTCAATTCTTCAACACAATCTATGGTTAGAATCATTTTGATAGAATTGTAAATTCAGAATTAATAAGGTACGTCTTTTTTAAATTATGAATGCCAAAAAGGGTAAATGTATAAATTGAATGACCCAAATGAAATGGTTTCATATTTACCACATTTTTCAATAAAACGAAGGTGAAATAGAATATAAACCAAAATTAATGCTATTTGGAGTGATAACAAGTGCATGTTTGCATCAACTAAGCAACCTTGAAAATTGATTTTACTAATCTTTATCTAAAATTTTTGCATGGATTCTTTAAACAATTTTTTTTAATTGTTTCCTAATTCAAAGAATCCTATCTAGAAGAAATTAAAGTGTCTATATTAGAATAATTTTCCTATATTTAGATATGATTTGTTTGATTTATATTTTGTTCAAAAATCTGCAGCTTATTTGTGTGCATTAATCATGTACAGAATACAATCCAGTATAAATCCAAAATTAAATTTTAAAAAGCAGTGAATTTAATGAAGCAGTGAAAATTAATTTAACATTTTATTTCAATTATCAAGCTGGTATTCATTTTACTATTATTATTACACTCGCAATCCTTAGTTTTTTAAGTTTCTTAAGAATCAATCGCTAAATTATACGACTTTTTCTTTTTTAAATTAGTTTTCACAAATTATTGAAATTGTTATTATGACACCACTTGAAATTGTAGGAATTGTTTTTAGGATCGGTTTTTTCCCTCACTTTTCTCGGATTTCTACTGATAAAAACATAGTTGTAGCCATTTTTCAATAACCTTGGTTTTTATTCCCAACATAGTTGAATTTTCAATAAATAATGAAAATATCTATTTTAAACTTTCAACAGTTATTTCCTTCTATATAAAACACTTAAATGGGATTTCAAAAATTTATCTCGTATAAAAAAATGCTTTTTCCAAATTTTCATTTATTATTTCAAATTTGCTCATGATCTCATTAATTTATCATTACGCTTTTACAAGGACATTCTTACAAATGTTTCTTTGCTATCATATACTGTACTGTAGATGTATTTCTGTAAATTTTCAACATGACATTCATTGAATGCTGGGTTGTTTCAGACAAACTTATATGTTAGAAAAAGCGGAAAATTCTGGAATATCCTAAAAATATCCTGAATATAATAATACATGAATGATATACTACATATAAAATTATTTGATTTTGATGAAATTTCTACTTAGTTATTTTAACCCATGTGACGATAAATCACTAAAAATACATTAAATTTTTTTATAAATTTGAATTAAACAGCATTAAAATTTATAAAATTGATCAGTTTTATGCTCTACTTTTGAAGATTCATCCTCTCATCCAACCTTTATCATTGAAATGAGAATTTAATTGTAACAAATTTCATATTTAAATATATCAGCTATTACATTTTCCAAATAACTTTCAAAATTATTTTACTGATGTAAAAAGTTTAGTATTTTTTATTAAACCTTTCATATCTTTTTTTGTTTCGATTAGTATCATTTTGAGGAAAAAATGAAAAGAAAAAAAATTAGTTTGACAATGGATCAAAATTTCGATAAGTTTTATTTAAATAAAAATTTAAGGTTTGAAATTTTTTTTTCTTATTGAACATTTACTATGCAAGTAGTAAGTACAAATCAAATTTGGCATAACAGGTTCAAATGTTCTATTTCACCAATTTTTGTATCTCGTAATTAATGAAAAATTCATCAGTTTAAAAGCATTATAATATTTACATTAAGAATTCCGAATGAAATTTTTATCTATTAACTATTTTTAACTTTTTGTAATACGTAAAAAAAAAATAAGTGTCAGATGATTGCAAAAATTTATTAAGTGATGTTGTAAGCAGTACAAGTATATTACGCAGTGCCACTGTTTTTTTGCTTTGCTTTATTTCATTCAAAAGTTAATAGTTATTTTTTAAATTGGAATTATAAATAATCCATCAGCACTTATATGTAACTAGTTGTGAATCCCCTTTTCTTTAAAATTGGATTCATTTAGATTACTGCACTATAAGTATTATTAAAAAAACAGAATAAAATATTTCATTCTGTTTTTTTAATAATACTTATGGTGCAGTAATCTAAATGAATCTGGTTTTAAAGAAAAGGGGATTCACAACGTTACATATAAGTGCCGATGGATTATTTATAAAATATATAAGATGGATTATATGTAAAATATATAAGTGCTGTTATATAAAATATATAAGAATAGATTTTTATATCTCTTCATAATATTCTCATTGAGGATTTATTATTTATTCACCATAAAATATTATGGCACTACAGAGAAAAAAAATTAATTTTTTAAAAAGTTTTATTGGAAATGAATTTCTTCTCAAATTCAACTTTGAAATGCATTGATATTTTAATGCATTTTAAATCTAAAACAAAACACTATTTCTTAATTAAGGAAGCAGGAAATTTCTTTCAAGATTTTACTGAATATTTAAAAGGGGGGGGTAGTGAAAATCTTGCCAATTTTATGTCAAAATTTAAATATAAGCAAACCTTCTTGAGATCTTAATAGATGCAGAAACCCTATTTTGCGCAATGAGATTTCTTTCCAAGTATTTATGTTATGGATAAGCTTTGATGCTAAGTTCGTTTTTTTATTTTAAAAGAGGGGAAAAAAATTGTTATTATTACCATGATGCCAATCAATATATTTTACAAATTTTTAATCATAATTTTTATGCTAAGATATTCAAAAACTTTTGTGTTTTATTTTTGAAAATAAATATTTAGAAAACTTAGCGTTCATAATAATAATTTAAGAAAGATTTTCTTTCCGAAAGCAACATTTCCCACTTAAATTGTTTACGAGATAAGGAATTCGTCAGTCAGTGCAAATCAGCTCCATTGAAAGAAAAATGGAATAACTATTATTTCATATTGCATAGCTAGTTATAAAATACATGTTTCAGCTACATTACAAATTAATAAATACGAATTAATTGCTGCAATCTTTTTTATGTTGAAACTAAGTAAAATTGCCATCTTATGAAATGCAGAAATACTTATTTCTAATTATAACAACCATCTAAATATTTCATTTGAATGAAAAATACATCATATGCCAAATACAATTCCAAAATATAAATGATTATATGCTTTTAATAGCAAACATAGAGAAAACTAACATTAATAAGCTGTTAAAAATCAAAGTTAAATTTTTGATGAAAAAATGTTTTATATGATGTATAATTCAAATGGTTAATATAATCAGATTCATTTGGTAATTTAAAATTACATATTTAATTAGTCGTATCTTATTTCTGAAAAACTAATTTGTAGCTACAGGTGTTTTTAGATAAGGAAAACTGGCAGTTTCTTATGAAACTTATTTATTATTTATTATTTCATTAAAAAAAAAACATTTATATGGCTAAAATAAATTAATGTGAATGTGTAATTTTATCTTAACAAAACTCAAGTGAAATTATTGCATGGTTTTCTTTACCACTTGTTATAAATTCTTAAAAAGAAAACAGTTAAAATCTGAAAAACATCCGCTTTTAAATTGTTAGCATTCATTATTAGTATATGAGCTGTTTTCATAAAATTTTCAGCTAAATCACATGACAGCAGCTCACATTATTTATATGTAAAATAATTATAATATATTACAAATATATAAAATGTATTTATCAGGTGAAATATTCTATATTAAACTTTCATTCGGCAAAAGTAAATTAAATTCAAAATTTCATCATGTCCGGTTAAACATCATATTTTGAGAATTCTATTTCTGTAAGAATTATTTTTAAATTTATTAGTAAAATTAATTATAAAAAATGTTCTGTTTATTAAATTAATCCTGGCATAACATCAGTCTTCTTGAGTTTATCTTCTATTTCACAATCGTATACAAATTAATGTCGGGTCTTTTGACACTTCAGTTAACAGTTGCTTAAGCAATCCAGCTGCATATTTGTATATACATATTTTCCTTTGCTGCTAAGCTAAAAATCCAATTTTTATGAAAAATGAGAAATGTATCAATTTATTCCAAACTAGTTGATATATTCAGTGTTTTTCAATAATGAAAATATTTTTAGATCTAATTGTAGTGAACCTGGTGCCAAGCTTTTCAGAAAATGTATAATGTAATACAAAGTTAATTAAATAAATATTAAAATGAAATATATAATGTATGCATAATCCTTTTATCATCTGCATGTTTATTTGTATTTAAAATGAGAATATATGTTACATCTACATCTCGTAACTTTTCGAAAAATTACAGGTTGTATGAAATGACTTTTTTTTTAAATCTGAAGGTTAATTTTTTTCTACAGGTTATTAAAAATGTTTAGAGAATGTGGTATTTTGGAGAAGCTAATAAATGAAATGATTTGAGTTATATATAATATTTTCATTCACTTGGAATTGCAACACTCAAGTTTAAAAAAATTTTTCTCTGCATGGACGCATAGTTTTTAATTACTAAAAAGATATCTATGTAATTAACATTTGCAAAACCTTCGCTAAAACCTCTTCTACTTCAGAGTATTCATGAACAAAATTTCACGAAACTCTTATTATCTGGTTTGTATTTCTATAGCCTCCAAACTATTTCTACATTCTATTTTCAATTATTAGGATAATTTTATTGTTAAATTTAAAAGCATTTTTTTAATGTTTTAAATCATTGTTCACTTTTTTTTCTTAGATTGAGGAGCTAGAGTATATCAAGGCAGATCTTGTAAAATGGGAAGACTATTTTCTGTATTACTATATTAAATGCTAGCTGCCATTGGTGATCAGCTGGTTCACTGAAGATATAGGTTGATTTAGTTTCAATTAAATCTTTGTATAACTTCTTGTTCCATGAGCAAACTGTTTTCAAGTATCAAATTACCTTACGTTTTATTACGTACTGTCAGTCAGTCAGAAATATCCAGACACATCATATTGTTTGTAATCTATAAAAACTAAATATCAGAAAACATGTTATTCAGCTTGGAAGTAGGCCCTCTTTTAAAAATATGCAGACTGCATTCACGTAAGAACCATTTAATATATTGGCATAAACTTCAAATTTTTTATTGGCCACCGCCAATTTTTTGTTTTTTAAGTGATTTTGAATAATGAAAAATCAATATAAAATTTTAGACAAATCAGTTGAAATGTACTATAAAAAAACCCAACAACTTTAGGGCTGTTTCAGCATATCCGAAGATAGCAAATAGGCTATTCAATTAATACTTTCTCTCCTTCCAAGTTTCCATTTCAGTCATTAACACAGTATCTTTGCTCTTTTAAGTTTGAAGGAGCAATGAAATCCAACTAAATAATTTGATGTGTGTGCTTTTACTTGTAAATTTAATTGCAAATAAATAATATTCTCAAGCAATAGCATTTAAGATGAACTGCATAAGTTTAAATATTAAATTTAAAAAAATGTTTGTAATTGCTGAAAACTAAAATATGTTACTTATTTTTCCTTTATTAGTGTAGCTTGTCTCCAACCAATACTTTAAAATAACTTTAAACTTAATCTTTTATTACGAGAAAGAGGATTAAAACAATTAAATTACTGAACTTTTGCTTGATTAAAAAAAAAAAGATTTTATTAAAATCTTGTGGCACACTGCATTATCCACCCTCAAGGAGTTGCTTTTGTATTTTATCCATTCATATATTTAACAATATATAAATGCCTTCTTTGTGCAAAATTTTGCTCCTGTCCTTTTTTTATTAATTAAAGATTTCACAAATCCGGGCAGCAATTCAGCTCCCATTTGTCCTGAACAAAATTTCTCCTGAAATGCAAATGGAATAGAATCTGTTGCACACATTGATCTCCTCTCCTCCTCATCTTCACATGCATGCACGCATTGAAAGACGTGCTTGGTTTTCCATTCCATTTTAGGGATTTTTTTAATTCATGCCAAAGAATCCTTTTTTAAGGTTTAGATGCTCCTCCCCCCAATAAAATGAAAATCAATTGTTCAGAAAGGTTTTGATTTTTACTGCAGACCCTAAAATACTATTGGATGGAAAACTATAAGATTTTGAATAGTGATGTTTGGGTCTTACTCCTTTTGTGGGCTTCAAAATTTTTGTGTTTTTCTATTGAAAAATTTTAACTTTTTTTTAAATCTATTTTTTAATTCATAAGACATACTTTTATATTGAAAAATTCATTGCTTTTGTCTTTATTATTTTGATATAAAATTAGAATTATTGAGAAATATTCATTATATCTTCAAATATATTGAAACAAACAATTACTCTCATATGACATTAGAAATTTCAGTTGTTTATAACTCGTTAACTGTTTATTTAAAAATAGACACATTACATGTACTCAAATTGTTTTAATTTTGTGAATTTAGATATGTATTCTAATTTGGATGTTGCTATTTGAAGGGGAAAAAAATTAATTTTTGTAAATCTAGAAGGGTGCGGAGTGTCATAAAAAGTACTTACATTTGAAAACCGCCTACAATTGAAGTCTACAATTCTCCCCATTTATAAGTTAAATCTTCTTTTTCTTCATACATTGAAGATTTTTTTCTTCAGCTGAGCTCATATTTTTATTCTGTGAACTTTTGTAAATGGTAATGAGTGTCTTTTTGAACTGAAAATACGTTCATGATTTAAAAAAAAAATATTAAATCCTTTTGTGTATTGCTGCCAGTATTTATTAGCAATTTATTTAGTACACTCAATATACCGGTCCATCTTCATTAACTTAAAAATAGTTCAATTAAATGTTTCGGAATTATATTTCAGAGCAAAAATCACTAAAGATTTTAGCGACATGTTGCACGTTGCGGTGGCTTCTTGGTAAGGTCTCGGTTTTAGCACTAGTGGATTCAAGATTCTAGACCCGATTCCACCGAAGAACTGCCGTTTAATAAGGTCTGGTGCACGTCTAATCCGTCGGGGCCAAATTCCCTCCCGCTGATATGATGCAGTTCAGTAGTTTGGGAAGTTGAGTGCCAGTTCAGGTGTCTTCCTTGTCATCTAACCTCAGTTCAAAATTACGAGGCCCATCTCATATAGCCTAACATTGCTATAAAACGGCACGCTCATTACACTTTTGGGATCTTTCGTCATTCCATGTAGGGGAATTTTTTAGCAACTTTTGATCATCAAACTTCATGCAAGTTGCTTTAATAATATTTAATATATTTTAAGATAAGACCAATGGTTTTTCCAAGAAATGTTCCGCTGTACCTTCGCCTGTTGATACTTTAACTGGTGTCTATTGATGGACATTGCCCATGCAGAAAATGTTAATGCTTGAACAATAATGACAAAAGGTTATAATGACTCCAGATTACATACTTTTATCAGGATTGATGCAAAATTGGAATTTAATAGCATTTTTGTAATTTTTCAGTGAAATCTGTTAACTTGATCTTTCCTCTCAGTACCTCCCCCCTTTTTTTTTCATATTTTGGAAGGAAATTGCAATCAAAATGAAATCTTCAATGTGAACAAATGTTTGAGAAAGTGAAGATGTTGCCAATTAATATCCAAAAGGTTCAAAATTGGTTCAAAAATTTATGACTGTGCTCAAGCAACATCATAAAAATATTATTTCTGATTTAAAAATTAAGAAGAATGGTAAAAAATAAGTTAAAAACTGCATTTTACAGCGACTTTTGATTGTAGATTGAGACATCCAACAGTAGGCATCAATTTTTTAATTAGCTATATCTCGGCTTCTAGATGACATCAAATGAAAAGAAAAACGGTTTTAGAAAGAATGTTTAAATTAGAAGGTTTTTTTTTTTTTTTTTTTTTTTCCCCCGGCCTACATAGTCGAAAGATGCAATTTTTCAACATAGGCAATCACCTTAATAATCCTCTGCCTCTTTCTTGAACAATGCATTGCGGTTTATTGAAATACTGAAATAATTATCCGTAAGAGGCAGTAAGAAAATGCGTACAGTATCATACTTGTTGCTATTCGAAAAACGTTTGAACTTCAATTATTAATGTTTTAGATGTTGAAGAATTTATTTAAATTATATCTGAAAAATAGATATTTATCCTTTTCAAGGGAATTAAGGGAAAATAAGAATACAACAGGATGAATTTCTTGCACCAAAGATGTATCGAAAATGGGAGAAGCTGCTTTAAAATCACTTACAGTAAAGCCTCTTTTTAGTATACACATTCGATCATCATTCTCATTAATTTGCCATTTGGGAGAAATCCTTTGAACTATTAAAGAGATTTTACTGTACTATATTGAATTATAATTATTTGCAGTATGTAATTACGTTAGTCGATCGCGTAAAATCTGTTACGATACGATATTAACTTGAAACCAGAAATTTTCATTGATCGTGATTTCTTTCGCGGCGTTTTTTAAATGTATCCATTCATTTGAAAATTGTCTGCTGGACCGATCTCGGCAAACTTTTGTTTTTACTATGGTGGAGATAAAAACCCTTCTAAATTTGGTGCTTAAAACGTTTTAAAGAAATAAAAAAAAAGTTTTTAAAACTTATTTTTCAGGGTTTAGATTCTATCATATTATAACGAGTTTTTATAATTCTTATAGAAATTTTTTCCCAAAGCAATCTCTCTTTACATATAAAGATAGGCCCTGATCAACGTGCAGCTTAAACCGTTGAAATTAAAAGTATGAAATTTGGGGATTTATAATGTGGGTATTAGAGACCCACTAAGAATGTATTTTTCAAAATTTTAATTCGAAGTTTAGTTTTAAAATAAAAACAGAATTTTAATGTGTTCTCAGCATGACATCAAAGCACTTTATTGCGCAAAAGTTATTTTAACACCGCTTTAAAGTTTTTTAGGGACAAATATTCTGTTTGAAGAATTCATTTTTGTCTTTCGTGTTAGTAATTTTTGAAATATTAATTTTGGACATTGTTTGTAATGCGTTCATTGCTTTTATTTAAACAAAAAATTTTAAAGCAGTTCATTGATTAAGATTCTTTATTTGATGAGTTCTGTTGAATTTCGAAGCAACGTTATATATTATCTTGCATTGGATTAAAAAAAATACTTTAAAAAATGCGCATCAACTATTATTTTTTATTTCTGTTTTGCTTCTAATGCAGAGCTGTTATTATTATTATTATTATTATTTTAATTTTGATGTGTCTGTTTTCATTATTTATGAAAATTGGGACTTTCTAAAGCATTTTCATTTTTTCGTAAAATATACTGTTACGATTTTCTGTAATTTTTTTAAGTAAAAATTTTTGCTTATAGGCTAAAAATCAGGATTTTATTAAATTTTCTGAACGTTAAAATGTTCAGAACAGGCCTTGACTAAACTTTAGAAATAAAAAGCGACAAGATTTTTTTTTTTTAAGTTTGTCCATTTCTGAACGCTGGTTTTTTTGTGTGTGCTTTTTTTTTTCCTATTAAAAAAATTACTTAAAAATATCATTTAGAACATTCATTGTTTTATCGTCAATTTCAAGGCAGTTTTGTCAATCTTATGATAACAATTTTGGAATGGTTTAGCTCTTAGATTTATAAGACTGCAAATAGAATTATTAAATATAGTGAGTTAGCGCAGGAGGAAATTTACTCTTTACATCCCAACCAAGTCGAATCTTATTTATTGCTGCATGTATAAAAATCAAATACAGTATTTTTGGCCATGCTATGCTTCTCCATCACTATCGGCGTTCTCAGAAATGATATACACATCCATCTAAGTAAACTGATAATTTGCTGATTTTGAAAAATATTGAAAAAAGTTCACCGATTTTTTGTAGTTAATCTTATAAAAGTTGACTTAATTTGGTATTGATTGTTGGATCATTTTTGTTTTTGTCAAAACCAAAAAGACATCATTTGTTTGTTTTTACAGTAGCGGACGTTGTGCAAATACAGAAATATTAAAATCTAAGTAATAAACATTTTAAATTATTTTTCTAAAAACATTCATTGTTATGAAATGTTATTCATTATTAACAACTATGTATTATTATAAAACAGAAAACATTCTATGCTTAGAAAATACGCAGTTTACGTATCTTCTAAGCATAGGATGCAATTTGCTCAAGTTACATGGTGGTTATAATTAAAGTGACTCTATTCAGACTCCTCTGAAACCCATTGTGCCTTTCTGATTTTACTGAAACTTGGTATATACATTTTATGGACCATGAGGAAAAGATTTCTAGAATCAAAAATAGTACAAATTTTGACCACCAGGGGAAATTGTGGTGCCTGAAGAAGGACAAAAAATCTATCAGAATCATTAAAATTTTTTCAGTTACAAAATGTACTCAACGTGTGGTCCATTGACATCAATTACATGTTGAAAGCGCATTATAACGTGTTCAATGATAGCGCGAAGAAACTCGAGGAATTTCATCAATATGGCGTGTAATGCTGGCTTGCAACTCAGGTAAACTCCTAATTCCTCCTCCATAAACACGGTTTTTAAGGAATCCCCAGAACCAGAAATTACAGGAATTTGAGTCGGGTGAACGAGGAGGCCAGGCATCCGGAAACGCTCTGGATATTACACGATTCTCGCCAAAGTTAGCACAAAGCAGTTCTCTGGCTTGGTATCCAATGTGAGGTGCTTCTCTACCTTGCATGAAGGCATTGATCTGTAAGCATTGCCATTCCTGTAAAGCAGGAATGAATAGTTTGAAGAAGTTCACTATACCTTGCACTCGTGACAGAGCTCTTTTTGAGACCTTGAGGTCGGAAGAGTTTCAAAGAAAAACGGTCTGAGGATAAAAATCTACACCATGCGGACACGTAATCAGAATGCAGTGGTTTGTTGGTGCAGGATATTAGATGAAGCACTCCATGTGCAGTTTATTCACGTCTCATCTGACTATAGAATTTGCCAAGGCTACGCGTCATCAACTTCCCTTCTCGACAAAAATCGGCAAGCAAATTCATAGCGTGTTTGAGGTCTTGAGGTTGCAGCATTTGTACCACGTGGATCTTATACGAATACCATTTTAAAATGGATCACAGAACTTTTCGTACTGTTGACCACGGAATCGCCAACTCGCGTGGCACCGATCGAGCACTTGATGAAGAATAGCTGGAACTGGAGGCTCTTTCAGCCACAGCAGTAGTGACTTCTTCGAAAGTTTCATTCGCAATAGGTTTCCTCCCTCTATTACCTAGCAGCACACCCAAGTTTCCGGTCTCTTCAAATTTCATAAACATCTTCTTCAAACCATTCTTCGATATGGTTCCTTCCTCAAATCCTTTAAACGACGATATTCACGCACTGCAGCTAAGCTGTTATTGCTGCCGTTTTGATAAAACAGTTTTACCAGTAAAGCTCAATCTTTCTTCGGCAAGGGCATGATTAACAATGACGAAGGTACGCAGAATGATTTTCGGGCTCTGCCTACGAGTCTCTTCATAGGTTTCACTAATTTTTATGAGGAATTTTTAAAAAGTGCCATCTGCTGATCAAAATTTGAACTATTTTCTCCCATTACAGAAGTCTTTACCCCATGGTTCATCCATATAACGTATATACCAAGTTTCATCAAAATCCGATGGGCAGAATCGGTTCTAGAGAGATCTAAATTGAATCACTTTAATTATAACAAACCTATACTTGAAAAGTACTTAATTTTTACTGGAGTTTCTCACTACCCATCCTCTAAATATGAAGACAACTTGTTGAATGACAAAATATTTCTTGCACTTATAGAGAACATCAATAGGCATTTACAGTGCGATTTTCAATCGTAATCAAGTGAGTCGGCGCTTCTCTCCACAACATACTGGCGAGAACATTTATCAAAATCTAATTCAAAAGATATTTTTTCGATGTGTATTCTTCTTTTCTCTTTCATAAAACCCCTTTAGTATTGATGGAACCGTTTATTAACATTTTATTCACAATGAATCGAGTCTAAGAAGTTGTATCTATTAGTTTTTATTTCGATTTAGTTTCCTACAATTTTCAAACATTGATATAGGTTTAAACAATATTTTCTGCCAATTTATTATTTTTTTTGTTACAAAAATCAGTACTTTTTAAACCTCTTTTGCTCTTATGTCACTGAAAAGACTAGAAGAATAAAACCGTTTTCATTTAGTTGATTTGGTATTTAATTTTTCTACAAAGAAACTTTCTCGCATTCTCTCCAATAATTTTTTTATCCCCTTTCCCAGCAATTGTGAACTTTGGATAAGGTCGTGCATACCGCATGGTATTGGTGTGGACGATAATTACGAAATATAGATCTTTGGTGTGGATATAGTATTTTTACTGAGTGTATAATGATAATATGTATTTTGGACGAATTTTCTCGGCCGACTGACACCAAAATTTGACATTGGGCTGCAGTTTTCACACGATAATATACCAAATTTCATTGATTTAAGTCATTCCGTTCATGAATTATTATGTTTACATGCATACAAAAGTACAGACCGACAAACGATCAACCATTCGACAGATTCCGTTCAAAATTTGATTAGAATCTATGTTTTAGATGCTAAACATGTGCATTAGCCACTGTCCCATCAAATGGAATGTTATCTCAAATAAGCATTCATACGTTCCATTAGTTTATTGAATAAATTTTTGTTTCTTGAGATTTGGTTCAATTGACTGGCCAACCCTTGAAAGCGGATACCTAAATTGGCAGAATAGGTCTTATTTTGTTCTTCGAATTAGATTTTTCTTGTAATATAATTAATGTAATAGCCTTGGGAGTGATTAACAAGTGTTTCATAATTATATTAAGTCTTTCTTATTTCAGTTGATTGCTTTTGAAATAATACCTTTTTGAGAGAAAAAAAATATATATATTTCCAGAATTAACAATCAAAGTTCTACTAAGGGCCTGCTACTTTCTGAAGACTGCTTTAAAATTGTTAGCAATTTGGACATTATTAGCAAACTTGACTTTTTTTTAAGTGCATCTTGAAGTGATAAAATAAAACTTCTTCATTGTAATAAAATATTTAAGTTTGAGATTGTATTTACAGTTTTTCATAAATATAGCCGTTTTCTTTTTAGTCACATTGCGATACATGTCAGAGGGAAGGTCCACACCTGTGGGTGTGTTTGCATAGAGATTGCTTGTATGTTGGCTGTAATGAATCTGGCAACAATCATTGTGTCAAACATTTCCAGGTGATGTGTACTATTTTAATACCCGATTGGCTTATATGTTTAAAGCAGCAAATAATTTTTTAATGCTAATTTTTTTTTCCCTTTCGATTTTAGAAATGCCGAGAACATTCTTTGTTTTTAAATTTAACATCATTGCGAGTTTATTGTTTGCTCTGTGAGTGTGAAGTTTTCTTGGAAAATAATGACCCTCCCCTTCCGGGCATGTTACCAACTCATCCTCTCATTCTCAAAAAACAAGATTCCGATTCTGAAGATGACTGTGAAGGTGAAGAAAACTTAAAACCAAGAGGTAATGTAATGCAGTATTTTTGAAAAATTATCTTTAATGAATCAAAATATACAAGTTATTTTTTTTAGGTGTAATTTAGTGTATGTATGCTTTTGTTCTGAATTCCTTGGTGCATGTATTTCACTTTGGGGTTGTTATTAATTGTTACTAATTGTTTAATTTAAGTTTTAATATCGTTTCATCTCGTTGAAATAACTCAAAATGAATAATTTCGATTATGCCCAACCAAATATACTCTAACAATTTTAAAGAGCGCAGCTCAGCCTTTCCAAGAGGCTTTGCCTGCTTCTTCCGTTAATTTTCTTTGTAAAGGCCACTTTTATGTCTTTTGCCCATGACTTTAAGACGTTGTTTCTTTATTTGTATATTTGTGTAATTTTATCATTTGAAGTATGGTGGCTGTTTGTTTTTGGTGCTCATGCTATCCTTTGTTTTGATTCTCTAATTTAGTAAAATGTTTAAATTTAAAATATTAATCTGTTGTTTGATGTTGTTATACAGCCTGTTGTGTATTGTTTTATTCTTGCTATGTATGTTTTCTGCCTTTTTAATTTCTATCTCTTGACTCCAGAGTAGGCTTGTTTATTAATTAATTTAGTTATTTCATTTTTGTTATGTATCCTTAGTTATTATCCTTGCTCTGGCTATGTCTTTCACGGAATAAATATAGTCCTCTACCCTACAACCTTAAATGTCTGACACTTTTTTGGTTCGAGTCTGTTATGAAGTAATTCTAGATCACACAAAATCCACTTATAACGTCATGTTGCTGTAGAAAATTTTAATGAAAGTTTAAACATATGTAATTTTTTATAGTCTCTTGTATGCTAGAAAACTCTTTATGAAGATTTTAGACACAATCTTTAAGTAAGTGTTACTTCATTCAAAATGTGTTTTTTCCCCCACACATGAATGATGGTAGAATGAAGCTAGTTTATTTTCCCCCTCATGATTGTATGTACAGTGGCTCCCAAAAGTGTTTGTACACTAAAGAAATTTGCAGAAATTGTGTTCTATACTTCTTAATAAAGCATTTTATTAGTTGGTTTTTTTTTAAGTAGCATCTTTAAATAGTTCTTAATAAAACTGAACAAATATTTTTATAAAAAATCAAGTAGTATTGTTCTAAAAAATAAGTAAATAAAAAATGTCACAAAATTAGAACACAAAAGTCTTCGTACATCCAAACATTATTTATTTAAATTCATCATAAAAAATATCTTTTGCGACTTATTTTTTTTCTAATTGAAAAATACACTAAAATCGTTTGATTTCAGTATTTAATATCACAATTATTTATTCTATTTACTTTATTCTTAGATATGACGCGCATTCGTAAAGAAACGAGTTTAGACGTACGAAAATTAATTATATTTCATTTTAAAGCTGGAAAATCAATTAGAGGCATTGCAACTATAACTAATTTACCTCATTCAACGGTGCAAAGCATAATAAAAAGTTACAGAGAGGGAAAAAGGATTGCAAACAAGCCTCGTAATGGTCGTCCTCAAATTCTGTCAGCTAGAAGTCAAAGAAATATGGTGAGTAAATTTCTAAAAAATCCACGTCTGAGTGTAATAAAGTTTACTTCACAATACAATGAATCAAATGGAACTTCTATTTCCTGTGAAACTATTCGTAGAATTCTTCGGAATGCTGGTATACATGGCCGCTCTGCACGAAGAAAATTCTTTGTAAGTCAGAAGAACGGAATTGCTAGGCTTAAATTTGCCAAATCTATGATAAACCAGCCAGAAAGCTATTGGAATCGTGTCTTATTTGCAGATGAAAGTAAGTTTAACATCTTTGGGTCGGATAGGAGAATCATTGTATGGAGAAAAAAAACGAAGAACTTAATCCCAAGAATTTAGTTGGAACAGTGAAACATGGCGGTGGAGGTGTCATGGTTTGGGGGTGTATGTCAGCGGCTGGAGTAGGAAATTTAGTATTCATTGATGCTATAATGGATCATAGAGTTTATATAAATATTCTCAATAATAATTTAAAATTGTCAGCACAAAAATTGGGCATTTTAAACAACTTTGTGTATTACCAAGACAACGATCCTAAGCACACGGCCATGAATGTTCGTCTTTTTTGCCTCTATCATTGTCCTCAAACCTTTAAAACACCAGCTCAATCACCGGATTTAAACCCTATAGAACATATTTGGAAAGAATTAGAGGTGCGAATGAGAAGTCACGACATTAAATCGAAAATTCAACTGAAAGCAGTAATGATCGAAGAATGGAAAAAAATAGGTGCAGAAGTAACCGACCGTTTAGTTAAATATATGCCCAAACGTTTAAAAGCTGTTATAAAGAATAAAGGATATCCTACTAAATACTAAACATTTATAAAAATTTAGAAAATTTCATATTTAGTGATGTTTTTTTAAAGTGTATGATCACTTTTGTGTCCTATTTTTGTGCAATTTTATTTATTGTCATTTTTTAAAAAATAATTTGCATCGTAATTAAAATTTATTCTTCACTGCTTTATTAAGAACTGTAAAAATATGCTATGAAAAAATTTTCATGTAAAAATAAGAATATATAATGGTAAATAATGATGTTTTTAATTGATTCTTGTTGGTGTACGAACACTTTTGGGAGCCACTGTATGTATGTATTTACAAACTATTAATTTCATTTTCACATCTTCTCGCAACTCCTTTTAAGAATCTGGCATAGATATGCTTTTATTTTTGACTCATAGCTCATATTGTATATTGAAGCTTGATTGGAATCGATTATATTTCCTTTGTAAGAGAAATTTATAAAACTAAAATGAATGCCACTTAAGTAAACCTAGAGTTGTAAATTGTTTTACAGAAATTTTTTTCTTGGGTATATGTTTTGTGCTGTTAGTTTAAATAACTTTGCTTCTGTTGTTGAAATTAATTTTTAGTTTGTCTTTACTAACATTCATAACAAATTCTTTAAAAAAATATTAGTATGCTGATATGTATTTTAAAGTAACTTTATTAATTAAACTCTTGATTTACATAGGTTTAACTGGTCTACAAAATTTGGGAAATACATGCTACATGAACTCTGCTATACAAGCCTTGTCAAACTGGTATAGTACATTGACTTTGATATATAATATTGCATTTGCTTTTTTCATCATTTCTTGCTATTTGGATAATGGTTTAACTCTTTAAGCATAAATAATAGACTCGATGATATTCAGCGGCCTCAATTTGATTTTTCATGGTTGACATATGTAATCATATTCTTACATCCCTCTAATCATATTCTTACATCCTCTTCACAGCCTCATTATAGAACTGTAAGCGGCCTTTTAACTGCTATAACTGCTTGTTATCAATCTCAGGATTCAGATTATATATACACAAGATCCTTTCAATATAATACCCTTAGTGAGTAGCTGATTAATTTCAAGTCTAATGTCCTTGCGTTGGGTAGGCTTGATCCAAAAACGCAAGAATTCTTAAAATTCTGAAGTACAAAGAGGGCCGCTTGATTTTAAGGAATCAGAGTTAGCATTGTGAACAAACATTCTCGATCAAGCCGTCACACCCAAAAGTTTACCAAGATTGCTATGTTTATTGATATCAATACAGTCGGAAATACTGTAATTGCCATTATCAGCAGTTACCACTTTGTTGACTGTTGCAGTTTGCCATAGTTCTGATGAAATTGTCTTTTCACCACGAATGTCATCCGAGGGATTTGGCAAACATTGAACAGGCCACTGTTGTTACAATCTTAGACAACCATGGTGCCTCCGTCCAATAGAGAGAATTCATTAGGAATTTCCTCGTAGATTCTCCTCTCGTAGTAAAGTCAGCAGGATTTTCGAAGCCTGAAAGCAATAATTTGAAATATTGAATTTATTTTTTTATTTTAGAAAGAGAATCGCCTGCCCATTTCGTATTTTGGCAAATTTAAAGGCAAAACAGAATTTTCAGGTACATTAGATTTGCTAAGGCTGAAATGGGATTCTTGAAAAGTTTTTTTTTTCTATGAATTGCTTAATTTTATTTTAGCAATTAATATTTTATCATCATATTTTTCTGGGCTATTTAATTCACTTTTAAATTTATCTATATCAGTTATAAAATCTTAAACCTCTAAATTATATTTTTCCAAAATTTCTTCTTTCTTTTCAAGTAGTTGAAGAAACGAAAGATTTCAACTCTCTGGGTTTCTTCATCTAAAGTTTGAACTTTGGTGACTAACTTCGTGACACTTTTTCGAGCACTGCTTCTTTTTTCAACAATCATTGATAGCTTATCCATGATTTAATATATATATATATGTAACATTATTTTATGTGAAGCAGAATGCAGTTTGAAGACAGTGAAGAGACTTGCTATTTCGTGACGTCGTTTTATTTCATTTTTAAGAAGCAGGCATATGTACAAGCGATGGGCACACAGAGCGACACAGAAAAGGAATGACGAAAAAAGCTCTTGGACATTTTATCCTTGGTCTTATATAACCTATGATTTTGATAGGGAAAACATTTCTTCATAGCGCTAATATATTACGAGATTTCGATAGGGATTTTCGTTACACACGCGAAGAAGGCAGGGGAAACACAGGGAGATTTTAAAAAAGAATTTGCCTCATCAGCGGTATTTTGCCGCTTCACGCGGAGTGTGGGAAAGTTATTTTAGCTGAGTCAGTAATTTAACAAAGCTTCTCTTGAATTAATTAAGTAGAGACAGTGGAATTGGATCACGAAATAAGAGAATATTTTAGAATAAAGTTACTATGGGCTAAATGAAGATAAAATCTTGAAAATTAATTAAATTGAAATTAGAGTTAAAATATAATACACACACACACACAGTTACTTGAAATTATAAAAATTATATAGTAAATTTGCTTTGGGAGTAAATTATTAGGTTCCTCCGGCGACTTCCAACCATACATTCCTTTACCTGCTGTATAAGTCAAGCAAGGCTTACATCCAATACAAGACGACGCTCAATTGCGCCATCTGGAAGAACAAAACTGTAATACTGGCTGTATGGGATGGAAATGGTTGGAGGGATGAGGTTCTCATTTTGTCATAACTTCTTTACTATCAAAGATATAAAAGTAATTCAAATAAGATAGTTTGTCTCGTTATAGTAAACAGTTTCTGTAATCAAAGTGCTTTGATATTAGCAGTGTTTAGATGTTAGGTTTTCAAAAAGGATTTTCGATTGTTTTAATTTTAGCTGCTTTTTTGAGACTCCTTGTTGAAAATTTCTTGCCAATTGCATTCATTTGCGATGTCTTACCTTTTTATAGTTTCAATTCTCAAATGTGAAATTTTTTTTCCCCTGTGTTGACAGAATTTTTTTATTTATTATTTTAAGAAAATTGGACTGGAATTCGATATCTGATTTGGAAGTTTACGGTAAGCATGCTTCATCTGAAAAAGGTTGCAAAGATTGATTTAAATGCTTAATGAAAAACTGACTTTCATATGGCATACCAGATGCTTGAGATGGCAATACTTAGAGCATTATTAGTAGAAGATTCATGTTTAGAAATTACTGTAATAAATCACTATGAATTTGAACCAAGTCTTAATACAACAACATCCAGAATATGCCAAAGGGTTTTAGGTCAGTCAACATTGCTATCAAGGCAATGTTGCAAGCGTTTAGATGAGAAGTATTGCCTCACCTGCCATATGAATCGTATATTGGTCCTCAAAAACACCATTTGTTTGAAGCATGATATTATAAGCCAACACTTTTATTCTTATTTCTTTTATTCTTTTGTATGAAATTTAAATATAGCTTCAAAAGTAGGTAAAAGTGTTAGATTTCAGAGGTTTTTGCTTGAATTTTTATTTTTTCAAAATTAACAGCCTTTATTTACATAAAAAAAAATCATTAAGATTTTTCACAACTAGAATTAATTGTGCATTATGTACGAGTTTAATGTTCTTACACCTTTTTATAAATAATAAAATTTTAAACAATATTTTTTAAATCTAATTGTAGTCCTCAACTGACCAATTTCTTCCTTGAATGTGATTCTTTTGTTCGTTCTGACAAAAAACCTGGTTTGTCTAAAAGCTATATGAGACTTATGAAGGAAATGTGGCACAGGAAAAGGTAAGATGCTTTAAAAAATCAGTTCTAATATTCGAGTAACGAAATTGTTATGCTTATTTTATATTTTTCATCTCTGTACTTTCTAATAACTTGTACTCTTTAGTTATTTATTCTTAATTAATATTGTACTGTATATATAATTAATAATTAACCTTTGAATTTCCATGGTCCTATTTATAGGATATTTACTTTTCACCTTTCTTTTTTCCTTTGTCAAAGAAATGAATGCATTTTCCCAAACTGTTTCCATTTAATATATGCCACCAATTATTCAAGTTTTAAGTGCTGACGTTTTGAAATGTTTTATTTTCAAATGTTTAAGATGTAATGGATTGAATTCGGAAGCAATCTTTATCTTTTGATATTTTCTATATTTTAAAGCTCTTATGGATATTTATCTTCAAAATGATTTTTAATGACTTTTTATCGCTTTCTGACCCTTTTCCTGATTTTTAAAAAGTAAAATTAGAAAAAATTTTCTTCAGAATTCGATTTTACTTTTCAATTATCTTATGTTTCTTACATAATTCAAACGGAATTTACTGAAATCTGTGCTCAAAAGTAAATAGGCTTTTTTTTTTTTTTTTTTTTTTTTGTAGTCAGTCTCCGCTTTGTTTTGGCATCGAATTAACGTAAACAAAACAAAGAAACCTAAGACTTCTGAACTTATATTCAGTACATTATGAACAGGAATAAAAGAAAGCACCTAAAAATTTCGGAAGAATACACAAAATGATGGTTAAAAGTCACTATTAAAGCAGGGCGTTTTTTTAAAAGTTCAGATTGATATCAATATTAATATTTTCTTCATATCGTCTAATAAATGCACTTGTGTATTCGTAACTATATTCCACTGGTAAACAGTAGTTAAGAAAATGTAACTACTGTTAAATGTGAATGTAATCATTCACGATTTGGGGGTGTGACTAATTCTTGGATTTCAATTAATACACAAATATGAGATAACCGAATTAGTAATTTGGACGCTTTTTTCCCGATCACTTAAAGCTAATGTTTGACTCTGGACTACAATTGTAGACAGAAGATTTCATACCAAATTTCATATATTTGAGTAATTGCATCTTTCTAACATTTTCATGCGCGTGAAAGTGAATACCGATGGACAGTCAACGGATTTCATAATGTGATATAAAATGTGCCAGATTAGAGATTAGCTGTAGCGACGTTGTGTCAAATCCTAGCGAGTTAATGTGTTAGCCGATTGATGGCAGGGGGGTTTCTCATTTGTACCTGCATAGTTAACGGCTTTGTATCAATAACCTCATTTCTCAACAGTTGTTTATTCAATTTATTGTGTAATGGAGTCTTTCAAATCAGTGCACTCTGCAGATATTCAGTTTCTTCGCTCAGAAGGGGAGCATATTTCACGAATTTATAGCAGGAGGAAGAAGGTGTTCGGAGAACAGTGTACCGTATTCTTGTGGTGTCGGCGTTATGAGGCGAGATGCGTAAACAAGGACTTGCCACGTCCTGGGCAGGTACACATTGTGAACAACAGTGCAACAAGTTCAAATTTGAGGACCGCACACGGCAGAATCGTTGAATGATCACACTTGAAATTACTGTTGTACTGTTGATAAGCAAAGGAACTGTGCATTACATATCCACAAAAAGCATTGCTATGGCATTGTTAATGTATAGTGGGTGCCGAAGCATCTGAATTCGTCAGAAAGCTAGGAGTTTCTGCACTGAAACCATTCGCTACCTTCCTATTTGCTGAGACAAGTTTCAGTGTCAATATTTATAGTCGTACTGTTGCACATGAATTATAACTATAATTAAAATTTCTCCACATATAACTGTTCTCCTTTTTATTTGCCCACACCTTATACATACGCACATTTTAAATGTTAAATCTGTATACCAAAATTTATCCATCTAGTTCTCTTCGTTTTGCAGTTATTGTGTCAGTCCCGGACAGTTAAACTTCCATCTAAACGGATTTTGTTTAAAATTTGATAGAAATCTACAAATTTGGAGTAGATCATATTCCAAATTGTATTCATTAGCCTTAACAGTTTTTAAAGTTAATGTATTCACAGACAGACATGAAGACAAAATTTCTAATATATATTTTTCAGCTTCAGGGAGGTCTGAAACGTGGAAATTCATTAAAATCTTGACTTCGAATTGTTAGACAATTAGAATATTTTGCCTTTGTATTATACTTCATACTCTAAAAATTGAAAATAATGAAACGAGCAAAATAGTGAAAATAAACTTTCTTCTTTAACATTTTCCAGCCTTTTGTTTATAAACAATAATCAAAACGTGAGGTAACATTTTATATCATTTGGTTGATTATATGATTTTTCAGATGCGTGGCCGGAAAGAATACAAATTTGGAATTAACTTTAATTTATTTATCCATATGAGGGCATGATTTGTACTTAGGGAAAAGCGATGAAACACATCTGTCTACATCGAGACACAATAGGAAAGTCTTAGCAAGCCTTTCCTGTACTTTTACTAAGAGATCCTTATAAGGATTTCTTTGACACACGACGATTCAGGAACTGGTATCTATGGAAGATATGCTGTTGGTGTTAGGAATTTTTATCCTGTTGTTTGGAGCATGAGAACTAAAGTTTAAGCAATTATTTTAGAGTGCATGTTAGAAATAATTAAATAAAAAAGTTTGGTTTGTAATCAAGAAATAAGAGGAAATTTTAGAATAAAGTGACATGAGTTAATTTAAGATAACCAATAGGAAATTAAATTAAGAGATGTCTTTACAATTTCTTTCACTCCAAAACATGGAAGTGTGTTGGAGCTCTTTGACACACAATCCTACCTTACAATGATGGCTCAGTAAGAGGTCTTAATTTAAATGTATATTAAAATTCATACCTAAGTTTCCTTTACCTTTGCAGCAATTTTAAAATAATTTCAACATGGAGGTTGGGGTTATAAGAGATAATTAAAAGTTGTAAAAATATTATGCTAACTTAAATAATCCACAATAATAAGATTAATAAAGCATATAATCTAAAGGATACATTTTTTGCTGAAACTCGGCTGATCGTCTTTACTTGGTAAGAGTTGTCTCCAGGGTATGCTTACATACAGTGTTCTGTAATGTAGGAAATTGGACTCGCCAGAGTTATCAGCTTAGGTGTAAATTAGTAAACTGATCTCAAAATATCAATACGATTATGATTTTATATAAAACAATTGGTTACGAAAATAATAAACATGGGATTCAAAATACTCATAAAATAAACTTAAATACTGAATTAAATGGTATAAAAATGTAAAGTGTCTGTGGAAGCTTGAAAATCTCATTAGGTAGCTAACTAGCAGTTTTGGTGGGTGATATCCTGTAGCCTAAAATTAGGACATGAAGGAGAATGGAAATCTTGTTCTCTTTACTCTCTCTACTCTCATCCAGGAATATTCGTTTTCAAAGAGGTAAACAGAATAACCAGGATGAAAACAGAAAGAGATAGAAATTAATCAGGAAATTGACCCTGTACAGATGCGTCAAAAAAGACTGCTATGTTTTAATGCTTGTTGTGATGGAATCTGTAATAACATCATCATAAAGAGGAAAAAAAAATCTAACCCTTAAGAGTGGAAACAGTGAGCCAATCTAGGTGGGGTTTTATATGAAAAATGAAAAGAAAGTTTGTTTATTTTTATTATTCTCGGACAACTTTTATAAGATTATTATTCAGGATTATGTCCTTCTGTTGATTTGGTGTAAAAGTTTGGTATGGGGATGTTAGCTGAAGTGTTTTCCTTGTCAACTGACGATGGTTTAAAATTTTGGAGGCTGTCCCAAAATAGTTCTTCAAGGCAGGACTACATATAATTGTCTCTCTACCTGTTAAAAATTTGTATATCAAATTGCTTCCCATGATATATATTAGCTTTATAATTTTGTTTAGCAAGTTGTTGCTGAATTATTAATATAAAAAATATATGTTGCTTTATCTTCAACAAATTTCAATTCTAAAATTGGTTTTGCTTTTTTTTATTGAGGGGGGGGCGGCGGAACGAGGATATTCTACACACATTTAAAATATATATATATATTGATTTAATATCTCTATTGTACAACTTTTCAATTAATAACGCATTAAAAGATTACCAAATAATAAATTTTTTGAACCAGCTTATGCAGACTTGCATGATGTCTTCAAACGAAGAAATAACGTTAGCTCTACTAGAAAATTGTGGAGTTAAATGAAAGATCTTTCATTTATGGAAAATATTATTCAGATTAGATTTTTTAACATACATATTATAATAATGAAGCTTTTTAGTAAATAATGGAATTTATTTCTCAAGTCACCCTTGAAGTGCACTCATAAAAACGTGTGTACGAATATACATGAAACGCAGTGTGAATGTTAGTGTTAGAAATTTTGCTGTAAAATTAGAGCAAAACAATACATGTTTACATTTTTGATTAGTAGTAGTCATTGTTGACAAGATTGTAACCAAAAAATTTAAAATGATAAAGGGCAAATATGCACATAAAAAGAATTTAAGTAAAAATTGGGAATAAGAAGGGAAATTCTATTATAAATGTCTTTAAGTGGCAAACATTTGCATTGTTAAGGCATTATAATTGGAGTTTTTAAATGGTTGATTTATGGTGAATCGAAGATCTAGAAGGGAAAAGTATGACTAATGCATGTGTAGATGGTGAAACTTTTAAAATTTTTACTGCCAGTTCAAGAATTGTTGAAAATTTTTTTAGAAAAATATCGATATTTTTCTGCAGGAAAATTTCTCTTAATTAATAACAAATATTTTGAGGATTGCTGAAATATTGTTGAATTTTATTAAACTTTTTTAAAAGTTTGATATTTTGAAGAGCACTTTTGGAATCTCTTAAATACTACTCCTTTTAAATTTAATTTTTTAAGTTTATGTAGGTTTTATTCCTTTGTGAGGAATTGATTCATCTTGAAGTATCTAAATTAAGTATTCTTATACAAAAAGAAATAATAATAAAAAATTTCCAACAGTTTTCTCTACTCATTTAATTTTTAAATATTTGATTGTTTGATATTTTTATGTGAATATTTTTAGGCCAAGTTATGTTGTTCCCTCTGGAATTGCATATGGAATTAAAATTGTGTGCCCTGTTTTCCGTGGATATACCCAGCAAGTAAGTATTGTAATATATTTTGTTTCCATTATGAATAATTTATCTATGTACAGTTGTCAAATCCAGGGCCGGATTTGACAATTGTAGACTTGTAGGCCAGATTTGACAAACATACAAGGGTCCATAAGCAATGCCTGTTTGGGGCTCCCTTTCTCATCATTTAAAATATGACATATCATGACTTATAATATTAAAACATTTTAATCTGATTTACCTTCATGAGAATTGATTTAAGTATCTCATGCATAAAAAAGAATTTAATGTAAGTTTAAAATTTTGATTTAAGAAATAATAAATTTTTTTGAAAAAAAATTTAAATTTTCTAATACAAAATTTGCCGGGCTGTGAATTTCCCTATTCAGTCAGACAATAGCAATATATATAAACCTGAATTTACTGGTTGCATAGTTTATTAGAAATCTCTAGATAATCTTGTGCTTGTTGAAAGGAAGTACATTACATAGGGTACAGTAGTATGTGTATGGGGGGGGGGGCTTTCTAAAGAACGAATTTGCAAATGTTTATTGTGTTGTCTTCCTTTCATGAATTCATTTATCAGACAATAAATAAGTTTTTCTTAACATTCATTAACATTTTTTCTTTAAATTTCTGTGAATATATGAGAACTTTTAACTTCTAAATTATTTATCGCAGTTGTATTATATTGATATGATTTGATTTTACTTTTTAACTGAAGGTATATATGATATTTTTTCCTAAGAAACATGCAACTGTTCGTATTTTGAGGATTTCCGGCATTTTATATATGTATATCTAAATTGGGAGGGGGGGGGGAGTCTTTTCAATATATAATACTGATTTCTTATTTATGCATATTAATTATTCAGAAATGTAAGTATCGAATTTCTGAAACATTTCTATTAAAAAGGGAGAATATTGATATTTTTTTTAAGTTTTTCTTTAATTGAATTTTTTTTTCAGTAAATACATTTATAAAATTTCATTGTCAAATTAACTTTTGATCATAATTGTAGGATGCTCAAGAATTTCTAAGATGTTTTATGGATCAGCTACATGAAGAACTGAAAGAACAAATTGTTGAAATGTCTGCTGTTTCTACCGTTTCTTCTGATAGCCATGAAGAACTTGACAGTGCTCGTGCTGATTCTGGAATTCCAGCTTCTGAAGATTCTAGTCAATCTGATGCTGATTATGAAACTTGTGATTCTGGTTTAAGTAGTGAAAAGGCGTCATGTGTCGATGAAGGGGTTGATTCTCAGGATTGTAACATTGAATCTATACATGCAGTTGATGCTTTATCAACAGCTGCAGCTCATCTCTCTTTTAAATCTAATAAATATAAAACAAGTTGTATTCAACCTTCTATCCATTGCTCTATGATTTCAGCTCATGCATCTGATATAAATGTACAAAGTAAAGGTGATGTGTTAGCAGCAGCTAAAGAAAAACAATCTTCCGAAAATTGTGATATTTCTTTACTTGCTAAAGATGTTTGCATATCTAAAGATATTCCAGATGCTTGTGAGACGATCAGATGCGAGTACTATCATGAAGAAAAACATGCAACTCCACAGGTTGGTCATTCAGGCACCTCTTCATGGAACAAAGAATCTTGTGTTACTAATCAAAGACCTCAATTAAAGCATATGAATCCGCATGCATTAATGAATTCCATTTTTAATGCTTCTAAACAGAAAAGTGTTCAGTTTCGAAGCATAATATCTGATATCTTTGATGGAAAACTTCTGAGTTCTGTACAGTGTCTAACTTGTGACACGGTAGGTTTTACCAAACTGTATTGTATAATTGTTTCTATTATTCAAGAAGGTTAATCTCATCAAGATTTGCAAAACTGATTTTACACTCCCCTCCAAAAGTAACCATCCGTTTTCTAGTTCTGATTTGCACATGAAATCTGGAAAAATTATTTATTATCCAATTTATTATAACTTTGTAAATATATCATGAGTTACAAATTCGGAACTCCCATACTTCTCTAAAGCCGGTTGATAGAGAAAAGCGAAAAAAATGAAAATTTTTATTGAATGATAGGTTGGGTATTAAACAATTGATATTTCTTCCTCTAGTTGAAATTCACTCTTGGCGTTGTCTTCCATGCTAAGTTTTAAGTTATCTATCGTCTGAATGGGAAGATAAGATTATATATGGAGCAAACCTGTTTCCAAGTTGAGGTACAATTCCAGGAGGAAAATTCTGGGCTTCTTTGGATTGTTCAACAGTTTTTGATAAGATTAACATCTAAGGATCAAATTGCCTGTCCATTTTTTTCCAAACCCAGCTTATCTGGTTGTTGGGTGATAAAGATGGTATAATGAGGCTGGTCATTATCATCCATTTACATGAAGCCGACATAGGGACCTTACATATGGAACACAGCTCTAATTTTGATATACTACTCCAGTCTGAGATCCTCCCTGGTGCTCATGCATGTCAGTGTGGCCATCCAAAGACATTCTAGCCTAAAACGTGGTTCCACCTCTGCAGTTCTCTCAAACTCTAATGCGAGACTGGTTGTACGTGGCCCCTTATTATTTCTAGATCAGGGTGCGAGTTATTTTATTAATTTTCTAAAGTGAATAAAGAGTACCGATCAGTTTTTTCAATCCATTTTAATTACACAAATGTCTGAAGCAGGATAAAAGAAGCACACACAAATGGTCTTTGCATCATATGGACAAACATAATGAAGGTTTCTTTTATTATATTGTAAAATATTCTTCCAATTGCTGAAAAATATAGCGTTTGTGTAGAGGCATGATAGCATTTCTCCTTTGCATTGATGGAAGTAGATAATGTTCATGAGATGAGTTGTTACAAGTATCTGACATGATGCAGATTTCCTTGTTAGAATTTCTTGTTGGAATCAATTCCAAAGTCTGTAGACCTCATTCCACCTGCAGCATCTGCTTATGATAAGCACTTCTGGTGAATAATTTTCCTTGGACATAACCAATGTCAGTTTCATACTCAAAATTGAAAATAATCATTATTCAAAAACGTGCAATTTTAAAAAGGGTCTTATGTGAAAGAGATATTATTAATATTAAACCTTTACTCACTCAAAAAAATTTTGACTTTTTTTGTTTCTAATTTCTGCATTTTTTTTTTTTTTTTTTTTTTTTGCATCGATGTATCTCAAATTTTTTACACAAACTATTAGTTGTCTCCATACTCTTTACTTCCTCTTCAAACGGATGTAAAAAAAATAATATAAAAAAACGGGTTGATTCTTAACTTTTGGAGAGGAGTTTATCTAATTGTTAGAGAAATTTATTTAAACCTTTTTGATTTATATAATTTAATTTGCTTTTGCACACTAAAATATCTTGGGATTAGGTATTAAAATGTTTTGTGTTTTTTTTGTAATTATTTATTTTACCTCTATTTCCAAAAGGTTTCAACTACAAAAGAAACATTTCAAGATTTGTCATTACCTATTCCTAATAGAGACCATTTGCATATGCTTCATGCATCACAAGGAAGCCATCAAAAAAGTGGTGGAACATGCACAGATGTTTATAGTCATCAAGGATGGTTCAATACTTTTTTTGGTTGGGTTTTGAGGTATTGTGATATTTATTTAATATAAAAATAAATAATCTGTAATAATAAGTGAATCAGTGGCAGAAGGATAAAGATTATTGAATTTTTAGGAAATTAGTAAATTTACGCAAGTGCCAAAAATTATTAAGCTAAATTTTACTCTTGATCAATTTAACATCTAAATGATAAAAATTTCATTAACATGACTTTAAAATAAAATATGAGTTATAATAATACCTAGTATCTATCAGCAATTAGTTTTAATCATGGACTTTTATAGTTACAAAGAATTCTTTTGAAAATTTAATCTGAAGGTTTTGGATATTCTGTATGAAATATTTTACGAAATAATAATAAATATTTTTCTGTATGAAATATCCGTAGTTTTATAGTTAATAATCTTAGAAAGCTATAAGATTGAGCTTTTAAGCAATTATAGCAAATCTTTATTACATAATCAGTTAATAGAATATTCAAAAAGAAAGAAAATATCATTAATCTATTATGTAGGATTATTACTTTTTGATTGTAAAATTTTCTGATCATCACAAAATTGTCCGACTTTCATATAATTCGTAAATTAAATGTAATAGCATTTTACGTTGACGTACATAGATTTAAAAATATAAAATATCGAATATGACCGTTGTTTTTCTTTATAAATAGTTATTATTTTTAGTTTAATTGCAGATGAAATTAAAAGGTGTAATATAAAAATACTTTTCTTGGTATATTTTCTGTTAATCATTGTAGTCCGGTAAAATGGTATAGTGTATCAAAAAAAAAAAAAATCCGAGAACTTTTCGTTATTCCAGAGCTAATTATCGTGCAATAAAATTGTAAGTATGTTCTCAAATAAGTAGTTTTTTTTTTTTTTTTTTCCCTTCTTCTATCCAACGGGTGGTATTCAAATTTATATTTACTAAAATTCAACTTTTTTTCAAATAGCAACATTCGATTTTGAATATATAGCAGAATTCTCGATATTAAAATAGCTTTAATATTAAAATTTGTAATTGTGTGTAAATAGTTGGTGAGTTAAACATTTGAAATTTATAATGTTAAATGAGGTGGGTTTTTTTTTTCGATATATTTCAAAATATAATGAATTTTTGACAATTCTTGTTTTTCATTAATATTTGAATTAGGAAGTTATAATTTTTTTCTGAATTGAAATGCACAAAAGATTTTTATGTCAACCGAAGGAGTAAGGTCTAAAACATCACTGTTCCAAATTTTATCCATATCCGTCGAGTGCTTTATACTTTCTCGTATACAAGATATAAAAAGAGTAAGTATTATAATAGGGGGAAAAAAATTGAGCTTCAGTTTTTCAGGAATCTTTGTTTCAGATCTCCCTGAATTTCTATGAACGCATTTTATGAATTATGTCTCTGCCCTTCTTATCCGTCCCTGAACACTATAATTCAAAAACACTTTGAATTATACGAATGAAATATGATATGTGGTTTTATTTTTCACATAATTTATAGATTTCTATGAAATCTATTAAATTATTACATTAGATGATCTATTAAATGAAATCCATTCAGAGAGGAAGCCTGTGCATCTGATTGTTCAAGTGAACACTGTAACTAAATAACGTGAAGGGCTATATAGATACAGTGGCTCCCAAAAGTGTTCGTACACTAAAGAAATTTGCAGAAATTGTGTTCTATACTTCTTAATATAGAATTTTATTAGTTGGTTTTTTTTTAAAATTAGCATCTTTAAATAGTTCTTAATAAAACTGAACAAATATTTTTATAAAAAATCAAGTAGTATTGTTCTAAAAAATAAATAAATAAAAAATGTCACAAAATTAGAACACAAAAGTCTTCGTAAATCGAAACATTATTTATTTAAATTCATCATAAAAATATCTTTTGCGGCTTATTTTTTTTCTAATTGAAAAATACACTAAAATCGTTTGATTTCAGTATTTAATATCACAATTATTTATTCTATTTACTTTATTCTTAGATATGACATTCGTAAAGAAACGAGTTTAGACGTACGAAAATTAATTATATTTCATTTTAAAGCTGGAAAATCAATAAGAGGCATTGCAACTATAACTAATCTACCTCATTCAACGGTGCAAAGCATAATAAAACGTTACAGAGAGGGAAAAAGGATTGCAAACAAGCCTCGTAATGGTCGTCCTCAAATTCTGTCAGCTAGAAGTTAAAGAAATATTGTGAGTAAATTTCTAAAAAAATCCACGTCTGAGTGCAATAAAGTTTACTTCATAATATAATGAATCAAATGGAACTTCTATTTCCTGTGAAACTATTCGTAGAATTCTTCGGAATGCTGGTATACATGGCTGCTCTGCACGAAGAAAATTCTTTGTAAGTCAGAAGAACGGAATTGCTAGGCTTAAATTTGCAAAATCTATAATAAATCAGCCAGAGAGCTATTGGAATCGTGTCTTATTTGCAGATGAAAGTAAGTTTGGGTCGGATGGGAGAATCATTGTATGGAGGAGAAAAAAAAAAAAAAAAAAAAAAAAACCGAAGAACTTAATCTCAAAAATTTAGTTGGAACAGTAAAGCATGGTGGTGGAGGTGTCATGGTTTGGGGGTGTTTGTCAGCGGCTGGAGTAGGCAATTTAGTATTCATTGATGGTATAATGGATCATAGAGTTTATATAAATATTCTCAATAATAATTTAAAAGTGTCAGCACAAAAATTGGGCATTTTAAACAACTTTGTGTATTACCAAGACAACGATCCTAAGCACATGGCCATGAATGTTCGTCTTTTTTGCCTCTATCATTGCCCTCAAACCCTTAAAACACCAGCTCAATCACCGGATTTAAACCCTATAGAACATACTTGGAAAGAATTAGAGGTGCGAATAAGAAGTCACGACATTAAATCGAAAATTCAACTGAAAGCAGTAATGATCGAAGAATGGAACAAGATCGGTGCAGAAGTAACCGATCGTTTAGTTAAATCGATGCCCAAACTTTTAAAAGCTGTTATAAAGAATAAAGGATATCCTACTAAATACTAAACATTTATAAAAATTTAGAAAATTTCATATTTAGTGATGTTTTTTTAAAGTGTATGATCACTTTTGTGTCCTATTTTTGTGCAATTTTATTTATTGTCATTTTTAAAAAAATAATTTGCATCGTAATTAAAATTTATTCTTCACTGCTTTATTAAGAACTGTAAAAATATGCTATGAAAAAATTTTCATGTAAAAATAAGAATATATAATGGTAAATAATGAGGTTTTTAATTGATTCTTGTTGGTGTACGAACACTTTTGTGAGCCACTGTATAATTAGGTGCTCAGGTTTGGCATCTACAGTGTAGATCTGTATTAAATTTGATATCGAATCTCTGAAGGGATTGACGATTTCTCGACCTGTACTTTTGCGTGCATATAAACACAATAATTCATTAACGGTGTGACTTAAATAAATGAAATTTAATATTTGCTCTTGTTACTACAGTTATAGTTTACCACATGGCTTTAACCACATTCTAGCCATTAATTGCCTAAAAAGAAAATCGCCACAGTTGTTTGCAGGGGGAGAGGGGGATAGCACTTTTATTAGAAAGTACGAGAAAGGTTTCGGGGAAATCAGTTCGGCTATGTAGCAAGAAACGAAAGCTTCGCAAAGAACAGCTTTATTTGTTAAAAGCTCATTTTCTTTGCAGAGCTTCTCAACTTTATTAAGGAATTCTCTGTCATGTTAGTTCACTAAAATGGAATGAAAACAAAGCATATCTTTCAGCTTTGCATTGGTTTTTTTTTGTTTTGTTTTTAGGATAAATATAGAGTTGAGGGAAACATTTATATGTGTAAGATTCTACGTGAAATTGTATTTGAATTAGTAAAAGAGCATTCTATTAATCTTGTAGAAATATTTTTTTAAATCTTTGATGTATAAATAAAAAAGAGCACATGAAGAAAAATTTTGTACAAAGTACAAATTTAATAATATTGAATGCATGAATGAATAGATATTGAATTTAATGCTATTGATTAATGTAATGATAAAAATTTAATTCAATAATTGAATGTAATGATAAGAATTTCTTGTGAGTAAATATGGTCACAAGATTTTGATGAAATCCTTTTTAAAAAGGAAATTAAAGTTAATAATAATTCAGTAATTATTATTATAAAATAGTCTTCCTGGTAAAAAGACATTAACTATAAAAAAATGTATTAAGATTCTTTAAAATATTTTAGGGCAGAATTGAGACTAAAATGTTTTTGGGGTCTTTCTTTAAGCTGCTTCAAAAAATTTTTTGGTTTATGCTTGTTTCATTTAATGTTAATTGCTGCAATTATTTGGAATTTTTTATTATTTTTGATAGTATGCCTCTAGAATATTGTTAAACCACCGTTTATTTGTTTAAATTTTAATATGCAAGTAAAAAATGCATCTCTATTACTTAATTTGTCATGTTTTATTGCCCTAACAGTAAACTGTATTAAAAAAAAAACACCTTAACATTTCTTAGAACAGAGTTACTGTATTAACAATTGAAATAAAATCTTGAACAAAGGAAACTATTAACAAAGTGACCAATTTGCATATTCTAAATCTTTATGGTATATCTGTAATTACTTTGAATCACTTACCTAACATTTTTTATTTGGGAATTTCTCATTATGCAAAAATTATTTAAAAGACGGAAAACAGGGGATAGCAATCGAAAATGTGGAACTGATGCAGTAATTTTTTAAAGAAGATATATTTCTAAACTGATTGGCATATTTCCCTTGAAGTTTATTATTTAGCTTATAAAATTATGAGCAATAAGAAATGTTCAGATTTTTTTGTTGTTGTTGCATTTTGATATACAAAATGTCATGTAATTTTAATTTTCTGATAAGTTGTTTGTGTTACTTTTTTTTAAAAAAAAATTAAGTTATCGACCTTGATGCATGCCCACATGCTGCCTAATGTGGAAAAAAAATCCCCTTTGCCTTTTTTTTAGAATAGTTTTTTATATGTTTGGTTTTACAAAAAAAAAAAAAAAAGCTAAAGTTAATTTGTTATAATATGAGACCAAAACTCTGCAGAGATACAAACTTCCAAAAACTCTGAATTTCACATAAATTTGTGAAAATTGTGACTTTTCATAAATTTTTTGCTAATTTGGCCTATATAACGATATAACAAATCTCATAGAGAACTATTTAAAAGATTAGTTAGTTTTCCACAATATAGCACAAAATAGTCGTTTATACAATCAACATTTCAGGGTATGCATTTGATCAAATTTTCAAGATATGCATTTTTGTACAGAAATTATCTGCACAAACACACTCGCCTTACATTTATTTTCCATTTGGCATTCATTATGATTACAACTTAAAATTTTTACGTCTGAAAGCAATTGAAAATATTGAAGTAGTCTTAAAAGATATGTACAAATTTTTTTTGGACAAAAGCTAGAATTTGGGGTAGTTATTAGTCATGAGTAATAATATATGCTGTTCACACTCTTTGACTGAAGTTTTGTCTGCTTCTCTTTGTCTTCTACATCCAGTTGCAGATGTAAATATGAATATGAGTTATTTTCATTTGAAAATTTATTTATGGTTATTAGTATGGTTATCATCAATATTGTCCTCAAAATGAGTGATGTCAGACAAGTTTTTATAAGCTTCTCTCAAGAAACAGTTAAAGAGGAATAAATTATAAGACCTATTTTCTGGCAGCCTTTGTTACAGCTGCAAAATATTATTTAAGAGGAAGCACATCATGTGCTGCGCTTCGTTCTGTCTTGCAGGGGAGAGGCCCAATCGGGTAGATACTTAGCCCACTTCTGACAATTTTTTTTTCTTTCATTTTCTAAGGATGCAGGTTTCTTGCATCCACGATTGGAGGTAAACGTACTAAGTTGGATCTTATTTTTATAGTTGATTGGATCGAAAGTTGGTAGTTTGAGTCGTTCAGACTCTGAGGCTATTTTGTTGTAAATAAAAAAAAAAAAAAAAAAGCTTCGCTTGCTGTAGCCACTCGCTCCGTTGTATATTTCAAGACTGGGAATACTTACATATGTTCTTGAGGTGTTGATTTTTATCTTGAGTATTTTGGATTCCTGTGAGGAAATGATGCACTTGTCATATATCATCCCCATTAAAAAGGTGAATGTACAAAATCATTCACCTGCATTTGCATTTAAATAAAGTTGGAGTATAAGACATACTGAGATCCAACAAAAACAGCAGTTTCAAAAATTAGTACGTCTGCATATTCTACAATCTGATATAATTTTTTTTTTTTTAATTTGCAAACACACGTTGTTTTTATTTTCTATAAATTGTTCTTGAGAAGTTTTCGAAAATTTGAACTAAAGATGGTTTTAAGTGATGACTGCAAATTTGTCAAATGTACAGTGTAGTTTTGATGTTCATCATCACTAGTCTTAGCAAAAGGATATCCATAAAATATTGCAGAACATTTGAGCCATAATGTGCTTGTAAGTATGTCAAATAATTTTTAGCAATGCCTGCAAAATTCAAATTTCTTTGCCAAACAACTTTTTGAAGTAAGTAATCTCACTGCACATTTAAGAGTTATTTTTTCCTTAGACAGCATCAGCTTTAGTTTAAATGCTGAAAATTTAAACCTCTGTCGCATTCCCCATCTTCTAAACAGTGACAAACAGAAAGGTTGAAAGTACAGATCTGGCAACTAACCCACTTCCTGACCCAGCAGCTGACTAATGTTGGTCTCTTGAGATTATAGCAACTTTTGAAAAATGTTTAAATTGCTGAGTGGAAAGATAATAAACGCAACATGGTCTTTGATCAATTGTATATCTTCAATAAAGCTTGAAACTATTGATTTGTGCCTGATAATTATTGTCCAAAATTTAACTTATATTAAAAAGTGCATATTTTCAAGACTATTGTTTCACGATGTGAAGTTGTATTGATGATAAATTTCAGTTGGAATGTGAATTAAATGCACAACGATTGTGTTTGTGTAAATATTTTTTAAAACCTCTTTCCTTAAACAACTGTATATATTGAATTATTGATCATATAATGGAGTATTGTCCATTATTAATAGAAAATTTACTTTTAAAATTGTTTAGTATTAAAAAATTGTTTTAAACATCTTAGTTTAATAGGAATTTATAAAAAAAAAATCAATTTTCGTAACTTTGAAGATGTTCTAATTTTTGGAAATCGTGTATCTGTGTTTCTCAGTCACTTTTAAGTAAAGGCAGATTTTGGGCTCAGATTGTAACAAATATATAATTTAAATTTGTATTTGTATTTTTTTTCTACACCAGGTAGCATGTAGTCAATTATCAGGTTGAAAACTAGGGATTAGAGTACATGCTCAATACTGTGTCAGAAAATCAAAATTATCAACCTTTTTGCATAGTAAAATCCTTTTTTCCTAATGATTTTATTACTTATGTGTCTTATTTATTTATTTTTAATTTTTAGCTGGTTCTGGGGACCTTCAGTTACGTTACAAGACTGTCTTGCTGCCTTTTTTTCTGCAGACGAATTGAAAGGTGATAATATGTATAGCTGTGAAAAATGCAAAAAACTTAGGAATGGAATAAAATATTCAAAAGTGATAGAACTTCCAGAGGTTGCAGCACTTTTCTGCTACTTATTTTTGATGCCTGTTATTTTCTGTATTTATAGTGTCTTGTCATTCTTTTCTCCCTCTCTAGGTTTTGTGCATTCATCTGAAACGTTTTCGACATGAAGTGATGTTTTCTTCGAAAATCGGTAGTTATGTATCTTTCCCATTGGAAGGCCTAGATATGTCTCCATTTCTCCATAAATGTAAGTATAGAATTTTTTTAGTTGATTGGTAAACATTCGATATCAATATTTCATTCAAGTACCAGTAGCATGTGTTTCTATTATGAGGGTAGTAATTCATATAGAATCTTACTTTGGGAAATGAAAATGTTTAAACCCTGTACATTTACATCACACAGCTAAAGCTTTGTAAAATGAAAAAGAAATCTTAAAAATATTCAAGAAGCTATTTTTGTAAGCAGATTCATTAAATCTTGTGCTTTTATCTAATTTTGAATTTCTATTTATCTCAAAGTATTGGGCGTTCCTTCAATTTCTGTATTAACTTTAACAATATTTTATTTCTATTATATGTGCTAAATTTTTAATATTTAATTTTTGTAATAGCTTATCCTCGAGGAGTTACATCTTATGATTTGGCATCTGTGATTTGTCATCATGGAACAGCCGGATGTAAGTGCATTTACTTTTAATAAAATTGGTTTTCTTTTTAAGATAATATATTCCATTTATGATTTTTGAAGAAGTTTTGCAATAATATAATTATGAAAATGAAAATACTATGTACAGGGTGTGTCATGAATTCGCACAAACTTGAAACATTCATAATAAAAGACATAATGTTCGGAATTTTTTTTATTTGCATGTATATAATCAGAAAGGGCTAATTTTTGATTCTATGTATAAGTAATTCCTCAAGTAATTGACATAGGGCACTCATCCGTCATACTGAGACGTTTTATGCAAATCAGTACACTGAAACATGCAATAAAACGGATTACAATAACACGATACTCCACATTTATTTTTAAATAAAAAAAGTTTTCACGGTGACCATCACCATATAGTGTTTGACATGTGTGATGCGTTCGCTACGTCTGTTACAGCTAAGGGCAGTATACTTTTGTTTTTCGTATAGACATCATCATGTAGCGAGAGTTATTTTATTCGCATGACGTTCAGCGATCATTGTAGATCATGTCCCATTTGTGCGAGCGACTTTGAAGTATTTGTTCTCTCTATAGATAATGTCTACTTTAATCTTTTATCTGTATCTGCTAGTAATAACTGAAGTGCCTGTATCTTATATGGATACAGATCCAAGATTCCATGCAGAATATATTGAATCGATGATTCCAGAAACCCCGTTATTCTCCTAGCTTTAGGAGCACTACTATTGATGTTTCAGCTGCTAATTCCTCCATAACACTTCTTACAAAATGAACGTGATCCGCGTCCAAGAGTATAAGTCTGACACTTCTTGGACGATTCTCCCAACTCACAGTTTCTTTAAAATGTAGCAGTAAATTCAATATCCTATCCAATGAAATTCGATTTTTTTAGCATTTATTCCTTTCCCCGTACGGAAGTTGCCCATTGTATTGGCTGTGGATTCATTTTCTTGCAAAAAAGTTTAATGACCAAATTTCAATCGCATAACGATAGCATGCTGCCAAGATCGAAGGACAAATCCATTTCCAACTAGGCGTCTATTTTTAGCCCGATTTCCTTAAAATATCTCAGTACAATGTATGAACATCTTCTTTCAATTGCTTTTCGAATCATTTTTTTATACATGGAAAAAATTCAATATCTCACTAATATTGTGCTAGCAGAAATTTTTTCTTAGCATTACTACTTTTATTATGAATTTATTATACGAATTATATTGTATACAACTTAGGTAATATAGTACATATGGTATAAATTATCTCCTATTTTCATTTAACATTTTCATATATAATATCCAACTTAACCTATGAGTTTCATTTTAGCTGGACATTACACAGCTTATTGCCTTAATTATCTGAATGATCAATGGTACGAATTTGATGATCAGTATGTGACGGCTGTAGATGCTGAAATGGTTAGACACTGTGAAGCTTATGTGCTATTTTATCGGTAAGATTGCATGCATGTAAATATTATTCAAAAGAATTTTTCTCAATTTGAACTCATAAATTTCGAATGATTTTTTTAGAGTTGGAAATATATAAATGTTTGTAATTAATATTGCTCCTTTTATTTTATTATTTTCGTGTTTTTGGAAAGTTGGAATTTATATCGTTTTTTCGCTCATTTCATTATCTTTTTAAAGTTATAAAATTCTGTGCAGTTGTGTGTTATTATTATCAGTACAATCACTTAATGTCTTCTCAACTTAATTTTTAATCTCTTGATTTTGTTTAGTTTTGATGCAACATGAGAGGCGCCATCTATAAAGAATTTGAGAAAAATTAATTGTTAGATTCCATCATAGATATCATAATAATGAATTTTAAAATATATGAATGACTAAGAAGTAAAAAAAAATAATGATAATAATAACCGAAGCTTTTAAAAAGTTAACTTTTTTTGTATGTGTTTGTAATTGTGAAATATAATTTGAAAAATATATAAGGTCAATTAAGGCAAAATATTTAAGGTCAAAATTAAATTTGTAAAGTATTGAAAATAACGCCATGAAGAATATCAATAAAATAAATATCAAAAGAAAAAAATCTTAAACATTTAAAATTAAATGTAACAAACGCGATTTAATTTTTAGTTTACACGGAGTATTTAAATTAGCGCCTCATGTTGTGCTTTGATCTCCAGATTTTTTTTTATATATTGCACTTAAAGTAATATATTTTGCTTTTTAAAATTTCTTTTTAAACCCTTGTAAGTATATTTAGTAGATTTGAGGAAATGATTATCATTACCATCAGATTGCATGATACCCGTATCAGTTTTGAAAATAGAGAAAAAATTTATTGGCTGCCAGTGATCCACTTATCAAAATATTAAAGTTTAAAAAGCATATATTATATCCTAACCTAAGGGCAGCATTTTTTATTTTTTTTCAATAGCATTTGTATTCATAAAATGTTGACAGAAATTGTATTGCAGCAGTTTGAATCTACTTATTTTAATATTGCCATAACATCAGTTTTTGTTTTATATCCTTGAAGTATTAAAAAAATTACAAGTATTTGAATATGAATGTGTTCGTTATTATCTGAATAATGCGTGCCTTATGTGAAGGAATTTTGGTGACTTGCATTTTTTATTTTAAATTTGAAAAGCATTTATTATTATCTTTTCCTTATTAAAAAAGGGTTAGTATGTCTGTATCAATTAAAGTTGTCTGTATTTTGGTTCACTACTTTTTGCGTAGGAAGCTATTACATTAAGTAGCAAAGTAACATTTCCCTGCTTTTGTTAATTTTTCCAACAGCTTGTCACAGCTTTGCTTCCACTTTAGAGAACTTTCGAAGACATATTTTCATCAGATGTGACAATCATCACAATCCTGAGGTACCCTAGTAATTTGGTGTCTTTTCAAGCTTGCATCCCCCTCATCTTTTTTTTCCCCTTCCTTTTCCTTCATCAGAGATGGCCTCTCTGTTAGAATTACTGCCTTACTGTGTGCTTGCTTTTTATCGTGAATTAAAACTCCCATGTGTTTGCAATGTGTTTAACTCCTTTAGATGAGTTGAACAGTGTGGCCTTGTTCTTTTGGTTGAACACTGTGGTCAACTAGTAAATTAGTCATTTAAGTGGTTAATCTGTTAGTTTAAGACAATGTAGTCAACTTCTGGGGATTGGCACTAAAAGTGATCAGTTTTGGAAATGACCTTCAGCATATCGGTCCTTGGCACTAAGATGAATTCCGAGGCTGAAAAATCTTAAATCAGTAGTCCCGTATAAACCTTCAAGATGACTAGGACCGTAGGAGTCCAAATTCGAATCAAACTTTTATGGGTTTTCAAATCACTAACATAAAGATTTTACAGACAATATAATGTCATATTATATTTCAGCTGGATGGATAATTTTTCTAAATACTTTCCATTTATTATTGAAAAACACTTCTTAAGGAATTGGTTATGAATCCAGATCAATTAAAACCTTTTATTTGGCGACTTGCTGATAGAAACTATATCTGCCAGTATATATGAATATAACTAAATTTTCTCATTGCAGAAATAAAGGATGTAGATATTTCTGTTACAGTTGCCCTTTGCTGTAACATAAACATCCAAATATAGTGGAACTTTGCTTGACGAATATTATTTGCCCCAGTATATTGCTTGTTAAGTGAAACAGTTTTTTTCATAGGATCAATGTATACCATTCCTGAAAGAATATTCGCACAGATTAATAATAATATAATTTATAATGAATGGCTTTTTATCGAGAAAGTTGTATGAAAACACTTGTTTTCGCCCTGTGCTTCAAATTTTGATGAAAATGAGACAGTATTACGTTATATAAATTTATAGTGCACATAGATACTGTCTAAATAAAGTGATTTTTCACAATCTACTCTATAGCAATTTCCGTGCTTTCAGCACCTTCATTTCACTGGTAGGCTGATGCTATTCTAAGATGGTTATTTTTTATCTCCATTCCGAACGAAATCTCCTCCACAACATCTTGTTATGACATGTAATGCAGCCCTTAATCATGTTTATATTTGTGCTTGCATGTTATTGAAATACTTCTCAAATATGGAACTGTGAAACCATGACGCTTACCAAAGTGTCTCGCATTTTTTGTTGCTTCAATTTATATTTTTCAATTCTGCTTCTAATTTGAAAAGAAAAAAAAAAACATCAACAAACAAGTGTTAAACATAGACGGATAGTTAAGGGAAACAGACAATATTCTGGATGTGAAGTCACAATGTCTCTTCGTCACTTGTTTTTCAAAACAGCATTAACGTTGTCATTTTATTTTCCCCTTAATCCCAGTGTCTCTTCATCACTCGTCAAGGGAGTATTTACATTTTGTTTTACTTGTTATGGAAGGTGTTCGCTACACAAATCACTCCTTGCGAGAGCTGCTGGTTAGGCGAGGTTTGACTTATAGTAGGTTGATAAGGTTGGATAATGTTTGACATGCTTCAGAAACAGAAATTTGTGACGAATGTCAACAGTTAAGGTTCATTGTATCAAAAAAAAAAAAAAATAGAAATTAGAGCAATTCTACAGGTTGTCAATATAGCATGCAATGTAAAATATGAATGATTTCTTAAATTATGGACCGACAGATTTTTCAACAACAGCTGTAAGATGCAGAATCAGTTTTTATATCCCAAATCTACAGATGTGCTGTCATCTCTAAAATGGGTTGTGGCTGCATGATCTGTGGTTTTGCAAGGAAGAGTATATTCCTGAAATAAACCCAGTTAACAATGATACTTTTAGTTAATCACGAACGTGCACTTTGTTTTTATGTGCAAGATCTTAACCTGCTGGAGCAAGTGTGTGTGTGTGTGTGTGTGTTGTTATTATTTGAGGATATTATATTTATATCGTAACTTTCAACGCTATATTTGCAAAAACTAGAACATCATTCATATAAACCTTTTTGTTTTTTAAATTAGAGCTTACGATATTTTAACCACTAAGCTTAGAGTAATTACAAATGTCTCCATATTCAACATAATTTTCTTATTGGAAAACTTATGACTTTTATTATATTGATCTTCATCAAATCGAACGTAGTAGATATTACTTATCCCTGATTATTCCTTGAGCAAGAAATCTACTGTTATATTTTTACTCTTGTTTATACTTCTCAGGGGCGGGCACCTCGCCAGGTTGTGTTATGACCGTTTGCTATCCTAGTAATCTGGTCTGTTTTAGGCTCATACTTTCCCAGAATTTCTGCCTTTGGCTCCCACCCCCCTTCGCATCCTCGATGACAAACAAGTTTGCTTCTCAGGAATTTTAAAAATGCCACTTGTTGGCTGTACATGGTGACCTAATATGTTAAAATTCATATATACAAATGGTGCACAGCTGGTTCCTGGTGTACTGATTCACCTGGTATTCTAGCACTTCGCTAACCTGCAAGAGATAATTCAAAGGGATCTGGCACTTTGCATTAAGGATGGTCAATATCCTTTGATATGATTGTTAAGTCCCAGCTAACACCAGGGTAAGCTTGGGTAAGTGACTGAGAATGTTTAGAATTCATTGGTACGAAGGCAGAAGAAAGTCTTCTATGCTTATCTTCTTTTACCGTCCAGAAAGAATTGAAAAATATTGACAATGATTGCAAAATTTATATAAAAAAAGGTGGAAAAACTTGATCGAAGCATTCTCTGCTTTGGAAACTAAATCTATTTTACTTGCTAATATTCTTAACACTTTTGCAGAATTTGAAGATATAGTCAAGGGTTTTTATTTCTTAACTTGCTAGTAATGAAAACTCTTGACTAAAACAATGTTGCAAAAATCTTTTAAATTCTTACCCTAAAATACTGAAAAAGAAATTAGATGAGTTGGGTTGTATCAACGATATATCATGTGACATTTCATCCTACAGATAGAACATCAATGAATGTATTTGCCCCATCACATCCATATCCACACACGCGCACACACACACTAAAGAAAAAAGTTGACGGAGAGAAAAACTTTCTAATCAACCAACAAACCACTAGAAGAATCACGAGTGGGATTGTAGATATTACAGTGAATAAAAGGACTTTGTAAAGGAAAATGCTATGGCAATTGTCCCAGTTTCATAATGCTTTATTTGATGACTCCATGTGATTCTAGTTAATCGGACTGTGACAATGCCTCCCAGCTAAAGTAGCAATCTGCAGTCTTGGAGACTCCTGTCGATAAGTCTACTGCTGTTAGTAATATAATAAACTGCACTTTAATTTCAAAACATATGATAGATATGAGTTTCAGGCACGGCTGAGGTAACTATGGCTTCATACTTTCTCATATTTCAGAAATTAATAAAAATAAGCTTCACCGAAAATGCAAGGTTTCTCCAAAATTGATCCCAGAAGAAGATAAATTCCTTCAAATACCTGCTTTATATTTCGATGGGTCAACAAAATAAAATTTTAATCATATCGAAAATGGATGGAAAATATATAGAAAATGCATTCTTGAATTCCATGTATATTTTATTGATAATTAGGCTTCTTGAGTTATATTGTATCAAATTTGGTATGTCTGAATGCACTGAACAATCATTCACTGATTTCTTCTGGGAATTAAATATGACTATGGAGTCTTGGCAGTTGGATGTGACAAGGCATCTGTAAATATGCGTTATACATCTGCTTAATACTTAGATAACCCATTACAGCGCTCTGCTGTGTAAGAGCAAATTAACCTTCAGAGACTTGTTTCTATATATTGATATATTTCTATATATCGCCTAAATCATTTTCTAATCTAAATCATTTTCAGGGAGGATGTACAAAGGTCTGGAAATTGTGAAGAAAAGGCCTGTTGTTCCGTTTCAACGAATCTTAACGGAATCGATTTTTTGTTCTTAGCACATACCAAAAATACTTGTACAGGATATTCTCAGTGGTTTCAACAGGCAAATTCCCTAAGGATTTAATAAACAAAATAATAGGGAAAATGTCTCATGTTCAGTAGATAGCTTGTATTTTTCGAATTTTACATTTTTATGTTTCAATGGAATCTGCTTTAGGGTATTGGGTAATTCTTGCAATATATGCCATCAAAATTCGTGTTCTAGCTTGAATTCTGTTGATCTGTTTTTCATCTTTCATGTAAAGACAGAACTCAGCATCTGTGTAAAGTCATCTTTTCAACTAGACAGTTACATATAGAATCCACAGATCCTAAATTCAACATCTGTGAACTGGCACAGCATTGAAGATCAAGAATTTTAACCTCCTACTGGAAATTTTAAATTGATCAAACATTAGTAAATGACTCTCGAATGTAGTTCTTATTTTTTTCTCCCCCTCTTATTGGATGAGCTGATTTAATAAATTTTTCATAAAGAAGAAAGGAAAACCTTCAGTTATCACTTTATGGGGTTCATCTAGGAAAGAATGCTTTTTATTCATATATTTGATATTTAATTCTTTTAGATATTCACCAACTCTGATATTCCTGTAGATATTTTAAAATGTTATCCTTATTATTTGCATTCTCTTTTCGTTTCTACTAAGCAGTGATATTATTGGTGACTAGTTACTAGATTTATTATTAGATATTTTTTAGAATAGTCAAGTTATAATAAAGAAATTTTCTTGTTTTTTTCATTAACTGTCTCTGTGTATAATTGTGTTTACGTTTTTGGAAATATTTAAAATATCATAACTTTACATTAAATAAGTTGTGAGATATTTATTTCTAAATTTAAAATACTTTTGATTTTTGTATATAGAAAAAGTGGAGATGAGATGATTAAGAAGCGCCAGTGTGCTGTTGAGCTTATGGAGCGCAGTCGAAATGAAGTAAGATTATTTGTGAGATTTTATTTTCATATTTTCAAAAGTTTTATTACACAATTCCATAGTTATAGCATTTGGGTATCATTAAAAATGAATTAATACTGACGTTTTTGAGTGCTTAATTCCGCATTTCAACCTCCCCCCCGTTTCTTTGCAAAAAAAAAAAAAGTTACGTTACCGACTATTTTTCATAATCCACGAGTTGTATTGGAGAAAAAATGTTCTTCCCTTAAAAAAACCGTTTAAACATAATATAAATTCCATATTAATGTTGTAGTGACCATTTTGTTGGAAAAAGTGCGAGCCCATATTATATGCCCTTCTAAAAATCTCCAGCGTTACCACTGCACCAGGAAAATAAGAGAATATAAAGAAATTCTAAAAAACAGGGAAAGTATTTGGAAATTTAAGTTTCTTAATTCCTTTTTTTCAACTAAAAAAAATGCCGATCTCTAAACTTTGCAAGAATAAAAGATCGTAGTCATAGCTTCGATAACGAAGATACCATTCGCGACTGTGGAAATTCACTCCTTCTCTACTTGCTCCTCCTACTCTTTTCTGTTTAAATCAGTCGAATTTCGATTTTAGAGACCTTTTTCCATGTGATTCCCGGATTGCAGCTAATATGAATGCTGTAATTGCATGTGGGAACAGAATAAATTTCTCCGACGGGAAGAGTAACATTTAATGTGTGGAAACATTGCTGTAGTATTTAGTTTCTCACACATGGATTTGTTGAATAGTTTGTTTATTATCTGAAATATTGTGAGCTTATTCAGTGTAGATTCGAAAATTGTTTAAACAGTAAGTTGTTCAAAAACCGTATTTAGTACGGATTGGATGGATAAATATATCATCCCTGACTTTGCTGAATGGGTTAGAAAAGCTTCGCAAAATCCGTTTGCTGCGTACTGCTTTGTAAGAAGATAATAAGCTTAAGTAATATGGGGAAAGCAAGCACTTTTTAGTAAGAAGAGAATAAGCTTAAATAATATGGGAAAACAAGCACTTTTTAGTCATGCCAAAACACGAAAATAGACAAAGCTGCTTACTATTTAAAAAAAATGATATTGAACTTTGTATCTGAAAGGAATACGGGAGAAAATAACATGTCAATTTGAAAACGTCAAATTTGATGTCCGAAAATTCGAAACTTTTAGTTCAAGAACAATTATATAAAACTGAACTTTCATTCAAACTTGTTGCGTCACATTTGTCCTTTAATACATTCAATGATACATTGGAAATATTTTCACATATGTTCACTGATAGTGGTGTCTGTGTTTGCGAACATGCTTTAATATTTTTGACAAGATAAAGAGGTGCATATATTTGAGTAAGAGAAATATTTTGAGATGTTTTGCCTTATGGATTGAGTAAGAGAAATATTTTGAGAAAAATTTACGAAACTCTTGTTCTTTGTCCATGAAATTCCCGAATTACAGCTAATGAGCATGTACGAGACTTCTGTAATTGCATGAAAGAATATTAACGTTTTTCTGGCTTGCATATTAAGTCTGTGGAAGCAGCGCGGTGGTTGACCTTACTTGAGTTTATTGATTATTTTGTTTATTATATGAAAAACTGTCAGCTTATTCAAAGCAGATTAAGGACTATTTTTAAAACAATGAGCTGCTCACAATCCGTATTTAATACGAATTAGACGGGTAAAAAATTCAATCCTGAGTTTGCTGAATAAGTTTGACGATTTCCGCAAAATCCATTTGTGGCGAACTGCTTGCTTTGTTAGAAGATAATAAGCTTAATATCCTCATATCTTGAATATACGTACAGGGAAAACACAGGGAATTTTTTTTCCAGTTTTGAGTGGCAACCTTCTAGAACCAAAGTATGCACCATGCCGAAAGGAATCTGTTGATCTTCACAGTCTCTGGGAGGCACACCACAGTTGTTTTCTCTTTTCTTCTTAGTCTGATTAGCGGTGTTGATTTTCGTTCGGCAGGTACGGCAACGCTCTTTATTGTTTTTTGCTATGGAGAACGCTTTCCAATAATAACAACAAAAAAAGCTGGTGTTGCCTTTTGAAATTTTGTTTTTGTAACCGTAAAAGAACGCATACCTCAAAATACCTTTATCAAAATTTTACACCTTGAATGCTATGATAGTTACGATCTCATATATCGAAATAGGGTTTTTTTTTTTTTTTTATGTATTCACCTGATATTTTCATTGTATTTACCAATCTATTTTCATTCAAGCTACAACAAAATCTCTCTTAATTTTGTTTTGTTTGTAAGGTTTTTTGATGGATTTATCTTCTGTGCCTTTTATAGCTTGCATATGAAATGAATGTTAACAGCAGGGAAAGTTACTTGTGAATACCCTGTACTTACGCTTTTTACTTTAAATACTATAAAGTGACTAGACCTTCTCAAAAAGAAGTGGAACTTTGACTTCAAGCTTTGAATTTAAGTCTCAATGTTAATTTAAATGTAAATCATATTTAAAAAAAATTGATTTAAAACAGTTGTCTCCTGAAGAATTAATAATCTTTCAGTTATTTTAGATTTCATTTTATGATATGATCGTCCATATTTGGCAAGAATAAAGTGATTTGACTTCTCAGGTTTGCCAAACGACATGCATTTTTTTAATTTTTACCCTAGATTATCTTCATTTTGACTTCTATTTAAATAGATAAATTTTAAAAAAACTAGTTAAATTTAATTAAATAGCATCCAAAAAAATTCCGCTTTCCGACATTTTCTACACATTCTCACCCCTACATATTATTGAGAAGCACATTTGTATACGAATGTTGAATCGCATTAATCTGGAGACGAACGCTCGTATGTGCGTCAGCGCTGGATTCTCCTCAGAGCCGAGTGCCGCATCCTTACTTCGGGCTTTCGGAATGCAGTGATTTCTGTTAGATGGTGTTATTATTCCATGTTTCTATTAAATGGTTGCTCTCATACATTAGTATCTCTCCGAGGTCAGATTAAGGTTGGGAAAGTTCCTGTGAATCAGTAAGATTTTTGAAAATATCAAATTTGGGATAGGATGTTATTCTGGCTAGGAGTTTTTTCCTCTCAGTTTCATTTGTGCAATCATGGCTACTAGACCGCTTATCTTTAAACGCGGGGGGGGGGGGGTGTATGTAAATTTATAAATGATCAATCTATGGATATTTTCGATGACAGTAATAAAATATTAAATTATTTAGAGTAAAATTAGATGATCAAAAACTTAGAAAATGCGTAGTTTGCTCGAAACAAGATAAAGAACGAAACACTACCTATGAATATAAATTGTGTAACGTCTCTACACTGATGTTTTTCCGGTGATTTTTAAACGGGTTTGAAGTATTAATTATTACAATTTTCATGAAGTATTTTAATTTATTAATTATAAATTTTTGTTTTATCTTATGTATTTATATTTTACGTCAATAATCTGGTTTTAATTTAAGTACTATGAATCATTATAAAGTACACAATATTTTCTTTAATGTTTGCATGAAATATCAATTATTTTAATTAATTTTTTAATCATTATTGAAAAGAATGATTGCCACATATTTAAAAATTGTTTCATTTCTATGCAAAGGATACTTATTGACGAATTATTAAGTACATTTTTACAAAATATAATGTATGTTAAATTTAACGGGAGAAAATGCTCCGGCCTGTATGGACAGTCGGCGTTTGCTTGCTCCCGTCTTGTAGGAGCACTTGTTTCTGCGCACCACCGTCACTAAGGGGGTTAATAAATGTTTATAGTTACTACTAAAAATAGATAAAATTTAGTGCAGGTTAAAAAAATGATTTTAAAACAAAGATAAATGACATAAAATTTTATCTTATTATAGTACCATCAATAACTTTAATTTCTGAGAATATTATGTTAGTAGCACTAAAGGAAAATAATTCATAGATATGGATGTAGTTACTGATTACATTTGTATAATAATATTTGTATACAATTATCTTAATCTTTCTTACATTAACATTAATCTTTCATGGTAGGCGGTTTCTAATTAAGCAGCTTCTTTGCATATTGTAGCCAACCTCTGTTTATTACTCTTGTATTAATAAAGATAGTACACTTTCTGATAAATCATAAAAACAACAAATGGCAGGGCAAGTTCAGATCTTTGTTTCTTATATATTTATACTCGGATAAAACTTAATTTATACAAGAAATATTATGATGTGTACCTCCAGACCTAAATCTGTTTTCCCTTCATGACAAAGTATCTTTGTACTTAAAATAGTATTTTCCCCCTCTGTTATTGGTATATATTTCTATAAAAATGCCATGATATTTTTTGCTTGCCATGTTTTTTATTGAATCGCCTTTTTTCCAAACATAGTAGATTAATTTTAACAATCGTTATGGTAAGTAGCCGACATTTTTTATAATGCCCGAAGGTATTAAATAAAGTGGGAACACTAGCAAATGAAGCACAATCTAATGAGGGATCAAATTGTGCATATCAGATTTAATCACATTTAAATGCAACCTGAAATGAGCCAGCTGGTCACCAAAAGTGACTAGTAAAATAATAATATAAATTTAACATTGAATCCATATTATGCAAACATGTCTGGGCATGACATCAGAATGGAAACGATATTTCTACTTAAGTAGCTGGCGATAATGAATTTATCACTCCTGTAATCTTGTTCTTTAATTTTATTTCCAATGTAGTAGGGCGTGATTACCAGTGGCGTATTTCCACCTGAGGTGTTGCGATTATGTAGACACATTACCACTTGTATTATCCTGACTTTTAGGACTGAAAAAACGAGTTCCATCCTTCTATTAGGGGTTCGATACTATTTAATGATACCAATGCTTCAGTGAATCTGAATTCCTGTCATTTTGCCTTGTATTCATTTAACTTTTATTTGTCTCTCATTTATTTAGACAGTTTCTTCCAACTAAACTATGTAATAGCTAAAAATTGTTGTACCCTTCTAAATTGACTGTTATCCTGTTTCAATACCTGAGATATGATTGTCACGTATTAACTAACGTAGTTGTAGTGAAAAAATCTCACACACATGGAAGCATGCTTAAGAAATATATAATTATGTAGTACACTTTAGATGTAATTATATAGAAACATTAAAATTTTGTTCCTTGCAGTGGAATCTTCTTTATCTATAATGTTCACGAACATTGAAATAAAAAAGTAGTTACTAAAATCGATTTGAAAAATGTAATGATCATTTAGCAGGCAGAAATAGACATGATAAGGATTGTGACGACAAAAAAAAATAATAAAAAAAAACCAAGAACACTCAACTTCATAAAGTAATAAATTCTGCCAAACAGAAACACTGAGAAGTAAAATAAATGATTTGGTGAATTATAAAATGAATAAATTTACAGTAAAGAAAATTAATCGATCATAATGTTAAAAGTCGATTCCAAAAACGCTAAAATCCACATTTCCACTTAGATATATTGCCAAAATAAAAATAATGTTAAAAGAAAATTTAAAGCTTCCGATCTCATAGCTGCTTTATGATCAGGAACATTCAAATTATAAATGATCATTAAAATCGTATTGAAACAAGTAAGAATGAACTAACAGAAAAATAAATGCATTGACCAATACAGTTTTTTAAAAACAATGCTGAATTCAAGAAAAGAAAGAAACATATTCGTGTCCGTGGACACTTCTGGGTTTGATCACATACATTAAAAAAAAAGAAAGAAAGAACCCCAGATAATTGACTTAATAGACAATTCTTTTATTGAAAGAATTTTAAGATGAAATTTGTTCATACAAAAAAAAAATGCCCATTATAAAAATGAACCGAGTTTTGTTTTTAACTGGAAAATACGTCTTTTATTGAGATATTATTTCATTCTTTATAAAATAAAGACAGCAATTATGTGCATAGTATAAAGAACATATGCACAAACAAGTTATCAAGTGATTGAAGTATTTGCAGCTAATAATACTTCATTGTATCCACTCTGAATATTGTAAAAGAAATAATCCTTTTAATAATCTTAAAATTCTGGAATTAACAGCAACATAGTATTTCTATAAAGAATACTATTGTTTTAACTTTTTTTCATATGCGAATATATTTGTCCTATTTATTAAGTGTATACTTTAAAAAAATGTGATCCTTGAATAATATTTACTCAGTAATATGAAAATGATTACTAATTTATTAAGGAAAAGTTATTTACAAAATTTTAAAATATGAACGTGTAGCAAGGTTTTTGTGTAGTCATGCCAGCACACATCAATATTACATGAGAACAGGAGGCACAGTGTGTGTAAAAAAATAAGGACAAGAATTTACAGCTTGCCGGGGAGATTTTACAACGCAGTGAAAACAGAATTATAATTCACGATCGATCTAAAGAAAAGGATTATTTGTATGTTTCCTGAAAAAGGGGAAGCTTAGCTAAGCAGTGTGGTTACAGATCATTTAAAAAATTCTTTAAACCAAATGCAACTTTTATATACTAAAAAATTTAAATATGCTTTCAAAATAAAAGATCAAAGCTAAAGTTCTGATCGAATAATTTTTATTTCATTTATGCAGGAAAACAGGAAGTAAAAATTACCCTAGACACAGACTTTCATAAAAAAGCAGTGAAAAAAATGTCCTGCAGATACTCTTTTGACTAATCACATGAGTCCAACACTTTACTTCTTGTGTCAAAAAGACTATAGATTCTGTGATATAAAATAACATTCCATTAGTCATCATCACTAAACACACCACCAGCCCCTAATATGTTTACATTCAATTAATTGTTCAATACAATAAAGATATAAATTCTTGTACATAAATTCAAATTAGTTATCAGTATCGCACTTGTCTACAAATGGACAAAAGATTTTTATGTCAATGTAACAAACAAAATGATAAATACATTTCTACACATATATAACATTTCTATATACATTTCTACACAATATATATTGTGTAATTTTTTAATCTGCAATAAGCATATTTTCGATATAAATGTTTAAGAGATTTTATTTTTATCCCAGTGATCAAAATTGCAGTCAGACATTTAAGAATTTCAAAATTGAATTCTTATTAAAAAAATGTTACGTTATTTATTGCTTTGCCCAAAGTGTGTCCATTTAATAAAAAATGTGTGAAAATTGCAATTGCAGGGTTTGATCACTGCTAAGTTGATATTCTTTATTTTTCTAGACTGCAACACGTCAGTGTTTTATTGATCCTACGAAAGCTTGAAAAATCTTCTTTCTTTATTAAGGGATGCTATAAGGCAATTATAACTACAATTATTTTTTTTATTTGATGTATTTGTTTAGATTCCCAACATTGATGCATTGTTTATCCCAGCGATTTCAGAAATTCTGACATTCTGTATGAGAACTACTGTTTGCATTTCAGTGTTAAGTGACAAGGAGTTGAATCATATTGGTAAAATAATGAGTTTTTCCCTGATGAAAATGGAAGTTTTTGTTTTAGAATGACATCAGTGGACTCACTAGCATTTAATGTGCGTTCTGCGATATGAAAACAAACCATAAATGCTAGTATAAGGCATTTGTTGATATAAATGCTTTCATCATAACATTTGTATTGTTCTTTGCTGCCACTTTAATACAGTCTAGATGTACTTGTCCGATTCAGCAGCTCAAGAATTTTCTCCCATTACTTCCAAATAATGATTCCTTAGCGTCATCATCCCATTAAACGTGTTTCCACTGACCCTCTGTTTATTTAGTATGTTCCATTGTCCTTTGTATCTTTGACATCGGCACTGTTCTTTTCTGCCGCTGCATTTTGTTCAGAAATGTGGAGGGGGGGGGGGGGACTACTTATTCAGATCAAGCTCCAATAGTCTTTGATGAGTGACCAATCACTATATTTTCTGAATGGCATTATTTTTTAATAAATTTCTTATGATGTCTATAACATTAAAGGCAATAAAAACTTAATTACACAGTTGTAACGCCAAGGAGCAGCCTTATTTTTCCAAAGAAGCTGCTAAGCTGAGTATTCTAGCGTTTGAACACGAACTTCAATAGCTACTGCTAATTAATTAGTCTTCGGGATGAAAATTATGGTCTGTATTTACTATCTGCTGCTGCAGTCAGCTCCTTTGTTTCATGTATCTGTGTTCCTGTATCTGGCTAAAATTATCATAACTACTCTTGTAATGCAAATATTTAATTTCTGTTTTTTAATTTTTCTGATCTCTTCGGTTTAATCTTCAAACGTGCAGTAAAATCTAAAAAATTAACCCTTTGGGTACATTTGACATATCAAAACGTTCCCCATTTTTTTTTTTTTTTTGTAATTCTAATTAGCTTAAGTTATCTCATTATCATGTAGATGTATATATTCTGAATAATAAGAAATAAATTAATTCTTACGTAAAAGCTACTGCCTTCACATGTTCAAAAAATTAAATGCGCTTCAAATATTAAAGTCGTTTCAAATAAGTGTGTAGTCTAAGGGTTAAGTAACCACTCAAGGGACCAAATATTTTTGATGACTTACCCGAAATGGGAATTTATGAAAAAAAAAGGGGGGGGGGAGGGCTGAAATATTTTCATGAATTTCTATAAGATTTGGTGGTAAAAATAAGATATTCAAGAAAACAATACATGCAAATGAATGAGTGGAAAATAAAGAAAACCACTTTTTATGGTTACTACATTTTATTTTAATTACTTAGGTACATGAAAATAATCCAACAGGATTGTTTGGTGACGATGCTGCTTACTAGAAATAACTTTTTTTAATACTTCAGGCTTTAAATTCTTTATCTCCTTTTCCTTGAACATATATAAATTACTGTCGAACTTTCACTAGGTCTTTGATTGTTTCTGTCTTGTTGGGTAGGCTTTGATCAATATGCTCGACATGGCTATCTTTACTTGAACTGTTTTTTCATCAAAAATTTCAGATGTGAAAGCTTTTACAATCGCTTGTGAGCAGATTGCGTTGTAGTTATAAATACTGACAAAGGCATTAATGTCATTGCCGCTGCACCCTTTTTCATTTACGATTTGCAGCAAAGTCTCTAATGGTTCCGGGTTTATGATGCATTCGTTGAGGGTTTCATCTGATTCTACGTCTTCAACTTTTGTATGCATAGTTAATCCGATCTAAAACCGTTGCTCTTTTCGTGCCTATCCAATGCTTTTATAAAATGTTTTTCAAGCATTTTTTTTAATACTTAGAATTATGAATTATCCTTTGATCTAAAGCTGAAGAAGTGCAGTTACATTTGAAGGGGGGGGGGAGAAACACAGTTTTAATCACTTTTAAATTTTCGGATTGATTGTGGATGGTGTAGTTATCGACAATGATGGTAACATTTCTTTTTTGACGCAAAAACTGAGAATCGCGTTAACGAATATATCTTTCCCAAATCGTTGTAACTTTTTGAATTTGATCGGTTTTCAACTGGAAGAGATTTAACATTTTTAAAGGAGGATGACATTTTGCTTTTACCTATCACAAGCGGTTTTAATTTCACATTAAAACGTCGTATTAACTCCAAGCAGAATTTTCAGGCATTGTTTGTTTGCTTTTCCTAAAATGCACTTTTCACCCTTAAATGGCAGAGTTTTATGCGGCAAAAGATGATAAAATAAGCCACAGGGTTGCCACAGCACCAGAAAAAACGGGAAAGTACAGATAATTTAAAAATTCATAATAAAACGACAACATTCGAATGTGAAAATTTTCATAAAACCTGGGAAAATATTAAGAATTTTAAAAGTTCCTTTGTTACTTTTTCTTTCATCTAAAAAAAGCCGATCACTGAACATTACAAGGGTTAAGATTGTAGCCTACAGCACCAAACACGAAACAACTGTTTATTCGGGGAAACTCATCCTTTTTCTATTCCCTCCCCCTTTTTTCTGTACAGATTGCGATTTCAGAAACATTTGTTATCTTTCTATAAGATTCCCTGATTGCAACTAATGATGTGCGAGACTTATAACCGTGTGAAAGAATAGAATAAATTTCTCTGGCGAGAATCGCAACATTCAATTTGCGGAAGCAGCGCGGTGTTTAGTCACTCACACGTGAGTTAGTTGATTGGTTTGTTTGTTATTTGGTTATTAATGGTTTTTTTAGTATGTGAGCTGTCGAAATTCGTATTTAATTAAAATGGGACCGATAAAAATATGAATTTTGACTTTGCTGAATGGGATAGAATGGGCTCCCGTTGTCAGAAGATAATAAGCTTGAGTAATATGGGAAATCAGGTACTTATTGGCGTTCTAAAAGAAGAAAACATACAAAATTGCTTACCTGTGGGGAAAGGTAATGAATATTGAACTCTGTATCTTAAAAGAATGCAGGATAAGATATGACAAGTCCGAAAACGTCAAATTTGATATCCAAAAATAAGCCGATTTCGAACTGTTTAGTTCAAGAGCAATGATATTAAGGCTGAACTTTTATGGGCATTGAAACTTGCTGTGACACATTCATCCTTAAATGCATTCACTCATATATCGGAAATATTTTCATATATATTCAATGACAATGAAATAACCAAAAAAATAAAATAAACTTGAAGTCGTACAAAAATAGCATGTATTATTTATTAGAGATTAGCCCCGTTTTCAATAGTCTCTTAAGAAATCTTTAAACTATTAAAAGTTTGTAATACGCTATGAAAAAGCTTTAAACCTCATTTCACAAAAATACCAAATGGATCTTATTGTAAGATATTGGAATTCAATATGTTTAAATCATACCACTGCTTTATGTTTAAGAATCTTAAAGTTATATCGTTTCGTGAAGAAGTTATATAGTTAGGACATACAGCTCCATTTATAAATTTGTATAGATGGACCAAATGTAAAACGTGTCAAAGAACTTCCCTGTGAAAATGACTAAAATTTTATATATAGGTGCATATAGACTGCCCATAATCCATTGAGCTTTTCAATATGAACATAAATCTACTGAATGGAAAGTAGATGTTACTCTAAGAACAGTGTATAGAATATTTAAAGATAATCCCGCTAGACATGCCTTGCCTTTTACTTGAAAGATATTAATAAGTGGCACTTTGATTTAGTTTTTTTTTGGGGGGGAGAGATTTTCAGGGCCAGCCCTGCTTGTTAATATTGATAGTTTTGTCTCATTAAGTTCATTCTTCATTACTTTCAAGTAGTAAGAGACCATTTTAGAATTCCAAGAAATACCTAGTGTTTTGTTTTCTTTCAGACGAAGACTGACGGACTAGATCTAAAAATAGTGGTGGTACCGGGGGGGGGGGTCATTAACAATTTATTCCCAGTCTAAAAAAATATGTTAAATGTATTACTAATTACAATATAGAAATATAACATATTGAAGGACGTAAGGAATATAAATGCAAATAATTATTCAATTTTAAATTAGTTTTTGATAGTTGTATAACGTACTGATATTTTGAAACTATATCGTTATTTTGAAAAAATTTTTAAATCCAAACTTAAAATGAAGTGCAATTTTTCAATTTAATTATTTTTAACTATTACTTTTTCATCCGTAACAATACCTGTTCGTTTGAATATCCTGTGCAATTGCTTTATTGTGTTCGCCTGCGGACCCTTAGCAATTTGGAATTTGCACTGAAAGCTTCTTTTTGTTCCAATAATACTCTTCCCCCAAAACGGCGGAATTCCAATACAAGAAAAATCCTTTCCTCCAAAACTTTTTTCCTACAGAATCTGCTGTTCAGCTCTCTATTGCTCGTCCAGTCGCAGAACACTCCTTTTAAAGTCGAAACAGTAGCTGCGAATTTTGATGTTGTACTTGCGGGGAAAATGATGAAAGGGAGTCGCAGCGCCATCTATCCACAACTTTTTGAACTAAAACAGAAAAAAGCGAGAGAAAAAAATTGTTTGACTTGTCACATAAATTTGCTGCTAGTTTTTTTTTTTTTTTTTTTACTTGAACCGTTTTTCTGTTATACATTTTTGAATATCATCGTATATTTCAGGACGCCCTGTAAGTGACCATAATGGAACAAATAAAAACCTGGCCCATTTTAGTTCACAAATTGTTAATATTGTTTTAATATTTTATTACTCATAAAATTTTAATTTTTTACGAATTTATTTATTTGGTAACTAGGTAATAACATTTCTTTAATCGACCTGCCTGCTGCGCCCTCCCCCTGAGGCCAGCGGCTCTATGCATATGCCTGGTCTGCTCAGCTGGAAATCCGCCACTGCATATCTTCATGCTATAGTAAGTCAAGTAATTCTGGTTGGAACCATTTTGCAGTTTCTAACTAATCAAAGGCAAATAATAGTACATCATCCATGTAAAGATCATTTTCTGGTATAGCTGTGGCAACAGGGAATATTTTATCGTCGATAGCGATTAGTGTTTTAATGTTCTCAAAATAATAATAGAAAAAATGCCTCCTTGCAGTCCCATACGTAACTATTGTAAAACTTATCAGTTTTAACAAAGATCATCCACATGATTTTTTTCTTGCCAAAATAGAAAAACATTAGTTAATATAGGTTTTATGAAAGCTGTTAAACTAAATAAAACTTTTGATGGCTTTTTTTTTGTTATGATGTAACTAATCCATGAAATATATCCTAAGAATAATATGTCTTCTCAAAGTTTCTTGTTTGTGTGTTTTCAGAAATTTCATCCTGTGGGATTTCAAATAATTATACGTTCCTTCTTTGTTATAGATTTATTTTTCAGAAATAGTGATAGAATTTCTTACATTCAAAAATATTAAATGAATAAGAAAATAAATCGATAGTAAATATGAAGATTAAAATTAACATTCCTTTTGTTATAAATTGCGATTTTTTAATTTTTTTAATAATTATTTATTTATTTATTTTGTAAAAAAAAAGTTTGAACATACAACGAAAATGTGCAATTGATGAATTCTTATATACCATTCTGAAAAGAAAATTAATAAAGATTTGTGTTATATAAGAAAAAAATGGCATTTTTAATTTTAAAAAATTGCATTTGTGTATATCTATACTGGGACTTCACCATGACCGAACTTCATCGTCAAGATGTATCGTCCATCATATATTGATATATCTTGATTCCTTTATTCATTTATTGTTATTATAAATAACATCTCTTAAAATATTGACTAATCTAAATTTGAATGCCTCCAAATAAAATTAATTTTCATTTTATATAATTAAATATGTTCGTGTTTTTTATTCAGTAAAAATAATTAGAAAATAATTGTCTTAGATCCCCTTAAATAAAGTGTGTTGATGTCGAAGCAATTGTTCAATTTACAATTTATCATATTCCGGGATCCGCCCCCTCCTTCCCCGTAACGTAGTAATGTGTAAAATTTTAAATTCATTACTGCTGATTTATAAAACGTCTATTTCTTTCATTTTCATCAAAAAAAGAAAAGAAAGAAAGAAAACGATATAACAATGCCTTTAACAGATAAAATTAAGTAGTTTTTAATAAAACTCGATTTCGAAAATTTAATGTCTTGAAAAATTAATTCTGTATATGGATTACATAAATTTTTATCCTTTTTAACAGTATTATTGTCAGATTTCATTCAAATATACACTAGAATTTTAAAATAGGTAAATTAAGTATTCCAAATTAAAGAGGCATATAATTTATAATTTCAAAAATCAAAGGGGCACGAAAAATAGTAATTCCGATATGAGTAAAACATGAATAACAAATATTATAGAGTGTAAGTTTATTTATGGAAGAATGATGTGACACATTAAAAATTTTAGAAAAGATCTACCAAAGTTCGTTCATATATGAAACACCATAGTCAAATAAAAGAAAAACACGCCATTTTATATTATCGTTAATATAAACTCAATGAAAAAAATGACCAGTACTCAAATAAATCACTACATTTCTGAACGTTAAAATTCTGTCTGATTATTTCTATCTAATTTTCTGTTTGTTATTTCAAATTATTTTATCAACATTTTGGAATGTTATAAAATTTGAAATGAAATGAAAAATTGAAAATTAAAATGAAATATGAACATTTAAAATGTAGAGAGGAAATGAAATGTAAAAGAGTTATATAACAAACAGTTATAGATTGAAAAATCATCACTAAAATATTCTTTATCTTAAAAACAGAAAAATAAAAATGCCACTAGAAATTTTCTTAAGTCAATTGAATGTAGGATTTTTTAAAATCAATTCACAATACTGGATGTTTGAAAATAAAAGCAAATGACTGAAAGAAGGGAGGAAAAGAAAGTATTTTTAAACTGCTTGAAAATTTGAAAAAAGTGCAACATACATTCTAATTATATAGACTGAAATAAACGGTGTAATAAATATCTATCCATTAAAAATAACTTTTAACTCAAATACAAAATAAAACAATTTAATAAGGAAATATAGTATAAAATTTTAGAAGAGTATTTTCTAAAGATACAAAACTAGAAAAATTATACATTTTTAGAAATATAGCGCCATACTACAAAAAAGTATGCGGATTAAAATTTTTTTAAAAAGAATACTATCAGACTTTCTGCTGATAAAAAAAATATTGCCTTGAAATCTGGTAGTAAAGTATTACTGTGACTGATTCTTGATAGTTATGAAAATTCGATCATTATCGAAAGTTTGATAATTATTGAAAACTCTAATTATCGGAAGTTCCATCAAGACCGACCAAGCACTCGAACTTTGAAGGAATTTCCAAGAGGCCACTAATAGTCAGCGCTTAAAGAGGGATTATTTCCCGTTGTCCATTCTTGTGCCCCTTAAGGTGGAGGAGAAGGGATTTCAGTTCATAAAAAGGGGTATTTACATAAAGTTTTAATTTTCCATTTATGCAAAAAGAAAGAAAAAAAAACTTGTTAAAACAAATACATATCATTTATTACATGTGTGGAAATGATTTTTTAGTTAAGGATTAAGGTTTCGCATTGTAATTCTGTCTTCCATTAAAAAAGATGGTACTTCCTTTCAGTGCATTATTGCGGGAAGATCTAAAAGACATCAAAAGCTGTCGCATTTTTTATTCCAGATTGTTTGAAATGACATTAATCGTATATATATATTAAAAAATTTAACTACAATGCTCTACTGAAAATTTCAATTTTGTGCTGCTCTTTTTATATTTGTTTATATCTTAAACACAATAATTCAGAATTTATCGGTGATACTAATTTTGAGTAAAAAGTTTTTTTTTTTCTCCCCCACTTCCCGTGAAACAGTCACTCTCCAAATCACGGCTATATTTAATTGTTAATAAGGCATTGTGTTACAGTCAGTTATAATATTCGTATTCCTAACTAAAGAATTTTGTACTTAGAATGTTTATTTAATAAGAAGTTGAAAGGATGTTTATTTAATAAGAATGATTATATATTGGGTTGCTGCCTTCTTCCCCTTGTCTGTCTAGAGCAAAAATACGAAGATGAAAAATGTCAATTTTGATACTAAAATCTTTTTAAAAAAATTATTATAGTAAATTAAGATTTTTTTTTTCAGTCATTAAAAATCTTTAGAACAAAAATGAAAAAAGGACTTCCGTTTAAATCAAATTTGATGAGAAATTTAGTTTTATACTTTAAAATGTATGTTAATTTTTGAAATGTGTTAAGAAATTTAGAATTATAAAAATTTGTATGGAAAGAATTAAGAAAAAATGCTTGGCAAATGAGGGCAACGTTCTAATACTTCGTTAAGCATATCTGCTCTGAATTTCAAATTTGAATAAGTGTGTTTTTAATGATAATAATAATTAATATCTTGCTTAATAACTTCTTTGGGTCGGTTATCGTAATTAATTAATTGGATAAATGCTATGAAATATATTTAAAATCAAGCAATGTTTAACATCTGTTTCCAAACAGATTGATTTGAAGTTTTTTTATTGATTTTTAAACTTAATTCAGGAAGATATTAAAAATTATTGTAAAACTGCTTTACCCTTATTTCTGTAAGATATTTCGAATGTTTAAAATAAATAAACCTTAAGAAATTTGATTGAATTGTAATTATATCTGAAAATAAAAGATAATTTTTTAATTATATTTAAATAGAAATCCCGTTGTGGTATCTTTCAGTTTAGGGAAGAAAAAACTATTGATTTCATAATGCACGTTTGGAGGAAGTGTTTTTATATATAAAAATGTGGAATATTTATAGAAATATTAACAAAAATTATGTACAAAGGTGGAAAACAATGAAGAGCAACAAAAAATAAACACTAACCGAAACGAAGCCGAAAATTAATGTTTAGCATCGGTTTACTGCATCGCGATTCATCTTGAACCATCATCATTCATGGTCACAATACCGGTAAATCGGTATTTTTTTAAAAACTGATGTCGACAACTATATTTTTCAAAGTATTGATTGTTTTTTCCGATAAAGCGGAAATCAGTACAACCCTAATTTATACTATGGTCATTTTCAAAATTCCAGTAAAAAAAAAATGAATAAATAAAATACCTCGAGAGAATCAAAAGTTGTAATCTCAGTATATATATATATAAGTCATTGTAGCTATGTGTATATGTTACGCATCTTCTAAACAAATGCGCCGAAATAACCGTAACATTTAACCCCCACACTTATTTTAGACAGGAAAAAGAATATTGTCAACTTTTGAAAGCGAAAAAATTATGTATTCATGAATTAGAAATTACCTACAGCTATGCCGGATTTTTTTTTTAAACAATTACTTCGAAGCAAATTATTCTACAAGAAATATTTTTATGCCATTTTAAAATTCAAATTTTGTTCCTTTTCAATTATACCACTTTAGTTTCCATGCAATGCTTTCTTCAATTTCTATTATTTTATTCACATTTAATCTATACTTACAATAAAGCTCAGTGTGTGTGTGTGTGTGTTGGCGCTCTACAGGCCAGACCATTCAACATACAGCTACCAAATTTGACACAGGCATACCTTGGAGGCCGGGAATGTGTACCTGGGGGTTATTTTTTCGAATTTTTAATTAGAATTTTATTTATTTAAAAATTAAGCGAAATTTTGGCGTGTTTCTTCTATAACTTCCGAAAATATTACCGCACAAAAAAGATTTTTACATGAAGTTAAAGATCAAAAATTTATATTTTAAATGATACCAATGTTTTAACCTCAAAATTAAATTTCTAATGAATTTTTAAATAAATATTTTAACTATGTTTTTCAATAATTGTTTTCGTAAAAAATAAAATTAAGCACGTTTCGAATTCATGGGAAAAAATTAGCTTTTTTCAGTGTTGCCATCACATTGATTAAAGCTCCAATTAAAAATAAATCTTTTTGGAAATGAAATCTGCAAAAATATAATTTTCGGCACGTGTCTGTAGGAAATAAAACAAATATGAAATATTATTTTTTCTAAAAAATAAATTCAAGAAAAATTATTTTATGATATTTTACACTCTCTATATTATTAATCCCATAAATCAGTTTTATTTTAAGGCAAGTTTTGTTTAATATGAACAGGATATCCATTCAAATCGGGGCCACACAGCTAATTTGTAAACCTTTAGTAAGACACAGATCTGCTAAAATGGTCTAGATAGAAAATGGTTATATTTTATGTAACTTGATTCAATAAATGCTCTACTAAATAACGAATTTTTGATTTTACATAAAGCATCTGCTGTGGAAATCACGATTAACAAAATGTTATTGAAACACTAATATTTTAAATAAAAAGAGTTACTTTCCAATCAACTAAATCAATCACTTAAACTGACTGATTTATGAAAATTTGAATATCACTATTCAAAAAAAAGAATAATTTTAGATTTTCCATCGATCGTTTCAAAGAAAATACACCAATCAGCGCGCAGGTTTCTCAAAATTAATTGGACTAAGATTATGAAAATGTTGAGTTTTTCTAAATTTTTAACATTCAAAACTTCATAAATAAGTCTTAGTTGATCGTGGACAATAGAAACATTCATTCATTTATTTAAAATTTGGTGTGTCCAGAATATTTCTCAGAGTATGATACCTTACTGCATTAAATTTAGACTTCATAATTTTTGGAATATATTTATAGGCCGGAACAAAATATTATTATTGATTTCATTGCAATCCTTTTGAAAGCAAAACTAAAAACTGAATTTTATGCTGAATCTCAAATTTTTGTTGAATTATTGTTTGAGATATTACATAAAGGATGAAAAATATTTTGTAGTTCACATAAGACTTAAATACCGAGCGATTCTGTTTGCAATACTCATAGTCAATAATAATAATAATAAATAAATAACAATAAAGATGATAAATAAAATAAAACGCTTGGTTTTATTAAAAAATATCTTTATATTAATTGCAATTTCATCATTTTCACTTTAAATTAAAGTGGAAGTTTTACCGGAAATGACAACAAATTAGCAAAATATATATAGTAAATTGAACGAAACGATCTAAACAACAGTATAAGTTTGGTATGACAATCAAAATTTAAAGATTAAAAATGTTTTGTTTCAGAATCTATTAAAAGACCAGTTACTTAAAATATTTAATTGAAAATTGTAGCGAGCGGTAGTACTGGCGAACCGGCTGGTCGCCAAAGGCGGCTAGTAAGTAATAAAGTAAATGCAGGCGATTTTGAAGTAAGGAATTTCATTCTTGGTTTTGAAATTCCTCTGATCGTTCCTTTTTATAATAGCCTAATTGTTCAATTGACATTCTCATTTTATTAAAAAATGTTTCAGATGATAAAAGAATTTTGTATATTATAATATTTTATAAAAAAAGCGTTTTTTTTTTTACCCTAAAATTGTGGCCAGATGACTGCAAAAAAGTGTTCCATTCGACCGGCATTCTGAATTTTTACAAATAGCTGAATGTGTGCGGGATTTAATGAGAATTTCGTTTACTGTGTCTTCCGAGATGTTAAAGCTGATGCTTACCTGTCGATAATGATATCATATTATTCCTATAAATTTCTATGCACCGTGTACATGTAAGTCATAAAGATAAATGGGTCTCGTATTTCAAGAACCCGGAAAACGGCAGAGCTTTCGGTAGTTCGAACTCCAATTTTAATTTTTCAACTTCAAACAGATCGTGTCTCGTTCTTTCTCCCCCTCCCCCTTCAGTTACTAAATCGTCAATTTCATTTACTATCTCAATATTTCAGCAGTGGCGCAGTTATAGCCCTAAGTAATGGAATGGGGCTTATTTCAATAAAATTGTAAATTTAGTTTCATGTTTCGGCGTAGTTGTATCATGTTAACGTTTTATTTTACGTTAATATATTTCAAGTTTTTATTTATCTATTATGATTCCAGACTGCCTGGCATCCACATTGTTGTACAGTATTATTAAAATAGATGTTTGGTTTGATAAATATTCTAATAACTAAGTGTACATGATGAAACAGTTGGGAACTAGACCAGTTATACTCGATAAAGTGTTATTATCCTAATATTTTATCATTCATAGAATTAATTATTTTTATTTGGCGATTACGAAAATTTTTTAATCGACCTGCTTGCTATCCATTCTCAGCCTTGTGGTTCTAGCCAGCTACTTACTCTAAATATTTCGAAATTCACCATTGCATTTCGAAGTTTTTAATAAATTCGATAATAAGCTACATGTGTTTTTATCGTCAATATTTAATTCTGTTCTGAAGCAAGCCTCAAGTGATCTTTTTCTTCTCTAAACATTTTTAAATGCGGTGATAATATTTTTACAACTCTGAATCACTCGCTTCACTGACGTTTGATAAAAAAAATCACTTCGTACAATTAAAATTGCTGCTGTAGTGTTAGTCACTCGCCTCTTGCAATGATAATTCAACTTTGACTGAAACTCGAAGATTATCCACAGTGATTATCATCCAGAATGTCAAAGAAAGTTCTAAATTCATATCTCGGCATTTATAGAATTAGTAGTTAAATTAGGTGTATAAGTGGACTCCTTACTCTTAAATTGATAGACTGCATTGCTGTTAATCATTACTCAAAATCATGGTGGATTCTCTCTTCAGAACTACACTGGTTAGCATTACATCAACCCCCCCCCCCCAAAAAAAAGAAGGAATTCAAAGAAATCTCAAAGGTGCACATGCAAACATTAAAAAAAGTTTAAATAAATACTCCTTTGACCGATCCACCCTCTTTTGATATCCTGAAGAAAGGTTGGATTTCCATTGGTGTCATTGGCAATCATCACTGAACAGCCATATTTCTATAACCACCAGCTTAAGTGAGCAATTATACTTGTCAAGAATGGTTATAAGAAGTAATGCTTCAATTTAACTAAGACGTTGCTTAGTAGTGATGATTTACTTCAAAATATGCAGATTTTCCAGGTCTTACAATATTTTTTTTGAATCCTAATTGGGCATTTTTGTTTCACAATCTAGAAACAAAGATACTGAGGAGTTCTGTCAATAGAGATTTTTCTACTATAAAAGGAAATAGATTAAATGTGTGCAATATTCAAGATGTAATGACTCTCTTTTAAATACAATTTTCAAAGCTTTTCTAAACTGTTTGATCTTAAAAACTATATTGCATATAAAAATAATTAAAAGTTTATTTCATAGTAGCTATTTTTCTTAGGAAATTTTCACTCGTAGCTTTATTATAGAATTTTAATTTATTTTTCAGCATGGTCTGCTCAAGTTTCACATTTCCAAACAGTGGATCAATAAATTCAATAATTTTGCTGAGCCTGGGCCTATTACTAATACAGATTTTTTGTGCATTCATGGAGGTAAAATTTTACATTTCATTATTGTTTATATATATCACTTTCTTCAAGTTTTCTCTTTGGCATGCTAATTAAAGTCTCATTTTTGAATGCTTGTGAAATAATATGATTTGAATTCAATAAGTTTGTATTTAGCATTATGGTCTTTTAATAGTGTAACCTTCTTTCACTCCTTTTGAAAATCACATTTTTTTCCTTGACTCTTTAATACCCAACTTAAGTTAAAGCGTAGATTTCAGTAGTCATTATTCTGAGAGAATGATCAAAAGCAGCTGATTTATAATATATTAAAAATACAAAAAGTTATCATATGACATTATAAAACTTTATAAAGGGAACTTTTTGATGTAAGATGAGTGATAACATAATCATACATGAGGCTTTGTCCTAGTCTTCAGTTTAGTGTTAACTGAAACAGAAAAGCATTGTTTAGCTTTCGTTACATTTTTCATTTCGCTCTAGAATTTGGCAATTTTTGTGAGAGCTTTATTTCCGGTGCGATTAAAAAAATTCTTCAAGTGTTAGTATAATTCCAAAATGCCTATATGCTGATTATACACGTGTCAAAATATTATTGAATATACACTCGCACCCTTTGCACTCAGATGGTGAATGTCACTCACCATTCAAGACGATGCATCATTTTGACGTTTTATTTGTTTATTTGTTAATATTATTTGTTAAAAATACCTACAAAATGGTAAGATGTGGAAATTATTTTGGGAAATATATATTAAAACAATTATATATGTTTATTTTTCGGAGCAGTGAACAAATTCTTGTCTTAAGTGAATAAATATGCATCAAATTACTTTTCCGAGTGCAAAGGATTAAATCATAAATTTATCTTACTCTTCCAATACATGTATGCTATTATTCATGATATATATAACAATTTTGCAGATGTGTGGCCGATAAGAAGAGAAATTGGAAATTAGATTCAATTTATTTTTTCCTCAGGATGACATGGTTTGTACGCGGGGAGAACCGATGAAACGCGACCTTATAGATCGGGACTCGTAAGAAAAGCGTGAGAAATTTGTCTGTTAGTGCTTTTTACTAAGATATTGTTATAGGGATTTTGTTGATACGTGTCGATTTAGGGAAGGAAATCTTAGACATCTTTGAATGGAATACCGTGGATGTTAGGGATTTTTATGCCTTCACTTGTAGCGTGAGAAATACAGAATCACCAATTTTTTAGAGCGCGTTAGAAATAATTAAATTTAAAAAAAAGTGGGATTTGAATCAGGAAATAAGAGAATACTTCAGAATAAAGTAGTATGAGCTCATTTAAGATTAAAAAAATATATATAATATTAATTAGGATTCAAATTAAATTAAAAGATGACATTACTCATATATATATACACTGTTGTGCAAAACTTAAGCAACAGATATGTATTTTGCCATAACTTCACGAGATATCATCTGAGAGACATGAAATTCAGAAATGAGATACAGCATTTTGTTCTGAAAGAATGACGAAAGCATAGATGCGCAGGAATGAATACAATGCATACAGTATGGAATCAAACAAAAAAAGGCTTTATTGAACTCATAATATCGTTACACATGATTGTCTGTCCAAGAGGAAGAACAGCAAGCAGATGTTCCTTAGTATGGGATGTGCCCTCCCCTTACTGCAATGGTTGCTTCGCACCGTCTCCCCATACTCAGCATACCAGATTGTCCCATACCAGATACTCCCCATACCAGATTGTCCAACAGTTCTTGAGGTAAGAGTGCCCATTCCTCAATCAGCATCTGTTTAAGTTGTCGGGTGTCCCCAGGAGGATGTAATCGTGCCGCAAGGCGTCTCCCCAAAGCATCCCATACATGTTCTATCGGATTTAAATGAGGGGAGCACGCCGGCCAATCCATTCGAGTGATATCTTCACTTTCCAGGAGCTCCTCAACAGCATGAGTCCTGTGTGGCCGTGCATTGTCATCCATAAAAACGAAGTCTGATCCAATGGCACCTCGGAACAGATGCACATGGGGAAGGATCACCTCCTGACAATAGCGATCTCCAGTTACAGAACCTTTGTCGAAAACGTGTAGCTGAGTCCGCCCGTTCATCATAATGCCTCCCCAGACGACAACTCCAGGACCACCGAAACGGTCTCTTTCCGTGATGTTACTGGGATGAAACCGTGTCCCGACCTCTCTCCAAATCAACTGGCGTTGGGAATCGCTCGTGGCACTAAAACGACTCTCATCTATAAAGAGGACACGACTCCATTGATGAGATGTCCAGTTTTTGTGCTCCTTGCACCACACTAAACGGTGCTGCCGGTGGGAAACTGTCAAAGGGATGCAGCGTTCAGGACGGCGGGCGAATAGGCCACCTTTGTGAAGACGTCTGGACACAGTAAAACGCGACATTTGTCGCTCCGTTGCTGCACACAGTTGCTGAGCAATGGCGCTTGCTGACTGGTTTCGGGTTCTTTCGGGTTCTGCAGGACGATATGTCGGTAATCCGCTGCAGTTGTTTTCCTGGGGCGGCCACCACCAACCTTTCTCACAGCTGTACCTGTGGTTTGGAATGCTTTCCAAGCGCGCGAATTACTTTTGTTGATTCCAAACTCTTCAGCTACACTGGTCACACTACGCCTGTCCTCCAGCTTTCCGATCATTCTTCCACGTGTGAAATCGTCCAGGTGGTTTCTGCTAGCCTTATTTCATGAATTAACTTACGTGCACTTGCAGCGAATGTCTTTAATTGCGTCTCCGTCCTTCCTTTTATTGTAGTGTTGAGCTGCGCGCGCCTTCCGCACGTGTTTTGCGTACGCTCACGTCGCCTGTGACGTTTTGTTCCTGATATTTGCATATATTAATTTACTATTTTTTTCATTATATTCTAATAATAAAAAAAAGAATGTGTATGTATCTTAATCACACAATCTGGCTCGGTACAAGCCAAACTGTGTGATTACAAGTACCAAGCGTGACATATATATAATTTGGAGGGTAAGAATGGACACTCCTTACTGATTTTTTTTTCAATTTTTAATTACTTTAAAATTCAAAGAATTATCATTTCAATGGTAGCAATTTCTTGTGGTATAATTTTTTCCCTACTTTTAATTTTTTTAAAAAGTTTTAACCCATTTTATGACATATGAAGATTTAGCTTATTTTTTCTTATTGAATTCTATAAAAAAGGCATACTTTTCATATTTTTTTTAAGTATAGTCATTTTAATCAATGCCGCCCTTTCCTGTGATATAATTGAATGCATAGATAGAAAATCAGGGAAATGTATAATACAATGGACAGAACGGAGCAGGGATTCTAAAATGCTGCAAATTAAATCTTTATCAAAATTTGTAGTTTAAAAAATATTTTTCTGTTGAAGGGGGCTAATTTACACAAAATATTTAATTGGAATTTTTAGAAACTGTTAATCTTGAAGAACCAGTTGTTCATTAGAGGCTTCTAGTAAAGAATAAAATTCATCTGTATTATTATTATCTCATATTCTATTTCCAATTATATTTATCAGCCTTTATTAGTAATCATTTCTAATGCATTCTGCATCCTAAATTTAGCTCTATCTACATTAGTTTTTTGGCAAAGAAAGGAAGCTCAGTGCTTACTAATTCTTCACTCAATTTTTAGCTGTTTTCAAACTTTTACCTATAATCAGATAGTTAAAAAAATGATATATTAAAATGTATATTATAATGATGTATTAAAATGTATGTTCTTTACTTTGCATCACACAAATGTCAGCTAGCATAAACAATAGGATATATTTTATATTATTTTTAGAAAAAAAATTAATGATTAGTATTTAATTTACTGCAATTGTAAACTTAATTTGTTTCTTATAGTTGTTTTCATCATTATTGCTAATCAAAGTAATATTTTTTTCAAAAATGCATCATTTTTACCAAACATACTTATAAAATTTGCTACATCTGTGTTGTAAAACATTGTGGGTACGCTGGATTTTTCTTATCCACGGGAAATACAAATTAGCGGAAATGTGACTTCTTTGACCACGTTTCCGTTTATTTATATTCCTCCTGACTGCTTTGGCACATGACCGCTTAAGAACTCTAGTTTAAACGATCGCGTTCATGAGTAAGGTGAATACGTCTGGCTTAGTATGATGTAACGGTTTAGTTGAAACCTCGTACTCCTGTAGGCCCTGAACCGAGGTCTCTGACGCAATACGGTCTTGGTGAATGGTTGTGACTCTGAATCAGGTAACATTTCCGTCACTTCAAACTGCTACCAAACTGTTTCGAGATGATGGCATTCAAAATTCGAGATACTTCAGTTTGTGATCGCACAGATTCAAACATACCAACGATTATTCCTTTCGACATCTCTGTGACATCATTCGTTCTTTTTTGAATTATTAACAGTATTTCTTCACTCATGAATGAAGCCTTTGAGAACTGTTCTTGCCGAGGAAGCTAATTTATCCGCCTTAGTATACGCACAGATGTTTTATGCATGAAGACGTCAATTGAATAGTTTTGCTAAAAAATTTTGCATGTGCAGGAATTTTAAAAAAAAATCATAGAAGCAAAATTCTGTACTAAGTACAAATTTATATTATGTTAAATGTATGAATGAATAAAATATTGAATAAAATACAAAAACAATTCCTTGTATATGGATAATGCAGTGTGATTAGACTTTGTCAAAATGTTTTTCTTAAATAATGAAATAAAAACTTAAAATGTTTACATAAAAAGATTTAGGCAAATTAATGGTTCTTATTTAATAATTTTTAATGTAAATATAGAGATTAAGTATAAAAAGAAATTTCAAAATGATATTGTTTGGTGGAAGGTTGAACATGCAAATCAACAGCATTTTGCTTTGTGTTTCAAATATAAAGGAATACTTCAAACATCTCTTTTATTTGTTTAGCTGCTCGAAGAATTCTTTAATTTAAGCTTATTTTATTAATATTAATTGCGTAACATGTTCAGAATTGTCAATTATTTTAATTGTCGATTATTTTGAGGTAGAGAGAAAGAAAGGAAAAAAAAGACATACTTCCAAGTTAAATGACATATGATCCTTGAATTTAACTTGTATAGATTACAAGCACTAAGAAGTCTTTCGATATCTGTTTAGTGGACTGTACATAATCAAGCGCCTTAGTGCCTAGTTGATGGAAGGCATCCAAAGATTAAAGGGAAAAATGTAATAATCTATTAATAAAACAATACTACTATTGTCTCGCATTTGAAAAAAATTAATGTTAAGCAGCATCAAACGATATGTCAAATGTGCTGTGTCAATTTAACCTTGCAATACTTTGTGTATTTTATAGAAGAGAAAGACCATCATAAAAACTACATTACTCATGCTGTTACAATGTACAAATAATTGCAATGCGTTGTCCTCATCATTATTTGACTTTACTGGCGATATTATAGGAGTTTTCTGTTAGTTTACGTCGGCAGATTATTTTTTGGAGCACAAGCACATCATTCAGATGTTTGCATTTACATCTATATTCTGACTGCATTCAGATTAAAAAAATATGTAAGAATTTCTACAGAACTCTTACCAGGCAATTTTAAAATAATATCAGCTATTTTTTTCAAATGTTTATTCATTTTTGGAAGAAAAAAAAATCCTGTTAATTCAATATTTTAAAATTACCTCTAGGAGTTCCTCCCCATAAAGCTGCGTATGCTGATGAATTATGTACAGTATTGCCTCAAGCTGTGTGGGAGTATCTTTATGACACGTGAGTAATTTTATTTTTAAAATAACCTGTTATATGCATGGAATTTCATCAATTTGGCAGTTAACTAAGTGGAATAAGAATAATTTTGTTTTAAATAAACTATTACAGTTCTTAGTAGTTCTAATACAAGAGTTAAGTAACAAGAAATATAAAATTTTATTTTTTGAAATTATGCGGATCAATTATCATAACAATTCTTCGCTGTTTTTACTCATTATTCTGCCTTTTAAAATCTTTACGGGGTTTTTCCTCCTTTTTGCTGTGGGAGCCTTAACTAGACAAATGTATTAAAATAATATTCCTATAAAGATTATTTGAGAAAAATCTCTTGTATTTTTTAAGTCAACATAAATCTTTCTGAAATTTTAAAAGTTAATCTTTAATATAATAGAAATGCAGCAAATTGATACTATTGATTATTTAAATGATGCACATATCATTTATTATGTTGAGAAAACTACAAAAATTCATGAGTAGGGGACACTATATTACATTTAAAAGTTCATGTGTGTTCCTGATGCAAAATAATACTTTCCACTATAAAATGCTGTTCCTATTTGAATATTCAGAACGTGGTGATGAGTCTTTTCCTTCAGATCTTTTACAAGTGCAGATCATGAGCAGTAGACTCTACCCTTCATAAGATTCTGAAACTGGACGTTGTATAGATGATATCTGGCAAGTGAGGAGACCAAGATTTGTTGTATAGTGCAGCTAATCACTAGTGAATCTAAAATGATGTCCCAAAAATTATACGAAATCAGTATGCTGAGATGTGCTATCTTGCATGAATGTTATAAACGGAAGCTGCACGCTTAAATAATCTCACTACTTTTATCTTGATGCTATTGTTCAATGGCAGAATAAGTTCAAATTCCAGTTAAAAAAGGAGGGATAGAAAACGAAGTAGCAGCCAAAGGATGAACAAGTTGCAAAATCTCCGCTATATTGTTACCTTTTTAGGTTGCAAGATTTTATTTTTTAATGACTTCGGGATTTTCTTTTTACAACTTCAACTGTAGATGTTAACTTGTTCACTGATGCAAAAGTAAGCTTCAATAACCCATAGAATGCCCCATAATCATGTGACATCAACTGCCATTTGATCAAGGAGCTCAAGCACTAAAGATTTATTAATCTCTTGAATCTTCCTCTAGCTGTTGTTAAATACACTTGATCTTGTAAGAATAAAACTACAAAATCCAGTGCATGATTATTCCACTTTATAATGGACACGTTTGCAGTATGAGATATAGCTAGTGTGAGTGTACTAGCTATGAGATATAGCTAGTACACTCACATTATAATGTGGCAAATGGCAGCTGGCTTTCACAAATGTAGTGTGAAAACTTCTTCCATTACCTGACGAAATACCAAGTTGACCTATTTCTCCATATTTTGTATTTTATTTCATTATTTTGCATAGATCAGGCGAGGACATTGTATCTGTTAGTGTTTCCTTTAGCAGAACACTTTTAGAGTATTAGTGTTCTTTTGTTTTAGTAAACTACTTTCGCTAGAAAAGCTTTTTCACATTGTGTAGTCACGATGATCAGATAACTAAATTATGTTAATGCGCAACCTGTTATCTTTTAATCTCATGAGTGAATGGTATTTTATTTGTTCCATTTATAATTGGTTTTCAACATCATTTTTTGTAAATTTGGGTACTAAAAATTATTTAACATGTCAAGTATATGACCTGAAATCACTGTTACCGTAATTTTGTTTCATTTAGAACACTAGAACGCATTCCTGAGTCCATTAAAGTAGGAAGATTATTTTTGAGTGACTTTGAAGTTATTTCGGTACAAATATTTCGATTTAAAAATAAAAAGTAGAAAATTACAACAGTATCATGGGGATTTAAAACATTCACTAACTATATATTATATTGATGTGATTAATTAATTGCTTTAAATTTTTAAATGCAATATTTTTTGAAAAAATTGCTGTTCTCTAAAAATCTTATTTATCTACAATATTTTTGAATTTCTTTTTTAGGTTTAGTGGTGGCCCACCTTGTACTCATTTATATATATGTCCAATATGTCAGTCGGAACAGAATAATATTTGTGAAAAGAGAAAAACAGAGCTAGAAGAGTTTACTGCTGTAAGTTTATTCATGCAGACAAACTCAATATAATTTTGAAATTTGAATGCTTTACTTAGTTGGTATAATTTCTATATTGTATAATCATTATGTTTGAACTATAATTTGCGTTTGTTAGGATTATAATTATATTTAGTTTCTTATATTAAGGATGCGTTTTACTTTTACATTTTCACATTTAATAACTAACCACCTTTAGCAGTCGTCTGGTTTACTGGGAATATTGAATTCCTTTTACTTCAATTAAATTTTTTCATAACTTGATATCTATATTCTCTCCAACAAAGTAATTTTAAGCATGATAAAAATGTTTCCTGTATGCAAAGAACGTTTTCTTGAGAATAAAAGGGGGAACAGGCGAGCACTGCTGATGTATAAAAAAACATAAACTTTCGAGTTAAATAAAAGTTCGCAGAATTGGTGCAGCAATTTGTAACTGGAAGATACTGTGTAGGATTTCTCCACCGTATATATACACTGAAGTAATATTTTTATTTCTCTAAAAAATGATGGAAAGGGAGTAGGGGACAACCGATGATGTATCTGGGGGAGAGATCGTGAGGTTTCATAAAAAACAAATTTGTTAGGACTGTCCAATAGATGGGGCTGAGGTGAGAAAAGTCATTAAATTTTACATTTGTCAATAATCATCATTTTAAATAGTTCTTTTCCTTAAAATTATATATCCAGAGATGTTTTAGTTTATTATGTCAGGCTTCATGGTCTTGGAATCCCATGGTAAAATGTTTTCTTTAGTTTCTTTGTTTGGTTAGAAAAGATCTTCATTTAAAAGCTGTTATTGCTTTTTTTACTTCCAGTTTCTCTTGGAACCGTCCTCATATATTAACGTGTTTTGCAAACTGGGAAAGGGAATCCAAGGTTCTATCTTCAGTCCCTCTTCTATATTAGTAGGTGAAGTATTATAGTTCCCAGTGTAACAATCGGCTGGTGAATTTGCATTAAGTGTTTAATGTGCATAGGATCACATCACTAGATAACTTTGTGAGTCTTCATGTTCAAGATGTCTCTAGTAGTAACTAGTCTATATGGTCTGGATAGCATCAACACAAGAAGGCATAGTGTTTTCATTTGAATCCAGTGATGGATGGTGTCATCATAGCTAGAAAAAGGCCTCAATTAAATTCATACTGAGGAATTATTTTGTGTGGGAAAACTACTTAATACTCCTTTAGAGAAATACCTGAAAAATTTCAAGATCAACGATTGACTCATTATAATAAGAAAAACTTGGCAATTCTTGGTACAAAACATCTAATTCTTAAATTCGGTTCTAATATAGTATTAGAGAAACTTGAGTTAAGGTATACATGCATCTTTGTTAAGCAATGCAAAAAGATTGAAATATGTATTTTAAGCATATATTTCAAACTCTTTGCGTCGTTTTAAATTTTGAACAATCTAAAATATATGGTTTTGTAATTTGACTTGCATCTTTTGTACAAAGTTTCATTACATCAATGATGAGTATAACTTTAAAAAGAAATATTTAAATTGCAAAGCTATGCATATTTCATTTTCTTGAAATTTGCCCGCATAATGTAGACCCTTGATCCTCATGGGGATCATGTTGACCAACTTGTGGTTATTCCATTAGTGATCGGGATGATAGGTGCCTTGGGTTGCTAAATAAACTGATCTTTGAGCTATCGTTATAATATTATTTCTAATTATGGTATTATATCGCTTGAGCAAAAATTTACGACTGTTTATTTGATGCTACCAGAATGAACTTGATAGTGAGAAAATAGAGGGGGCGGGGTGAAATAAGGCTCAGAGAACGAGAGTAATAAAAAAAAGTTTTGGAAATGGAGGGAAATAGTGAACCGAAGCATAAAAGAGAGCTTAAACTGTTACTTCAAAAAATAAAAGATAAAGAAATTAAAAATAATTTATTAATAAAAAAGGTTTTTGCATTAACGTATTTTTTTAACGACATGTATATTTTGGCTTTGTTTTTTTTCCCCCATAGTTTTTCCTGTAGTTTTTATTTTTAAAAACCTTTTAAATAAATAATTCATTTTTCATTTATTAATTTTCTTTTAAATAATAATCCTACAGTATCATTAATATCCCAAGTTTTTTTTGTACAAATCCATTTATTTTGTTTTTTAATTTAAGCACACTTTTTTTACTTTTCGATATTAATATTTGGCACAATTCCTTATTTAGGAAGTTCAGATTTTTTTGTTCCATGCCTGTGTTATATCTACTTCTTGATTACTTAAATTAACCAAGAAGGCAGTAACTATGTGGAAAAATTAATAAAAAAAATTAATTCTATACTAAAAATTTCAGCAAAAGACTATATATAGAAAAGATAAAGTACACGAGTTTATTATTTCAAACAATAATAAAACGTTATTATTATTTTTTTTTATATTATCAGCTCTTTCAATTTCCTGCATATAATGGTTTATCCTGATTCATTCTGACTAATCGAGAGTCTATTTTCATATAAAGTGATAGAAGATTTTTATATATTAACTAAACAAACTTGAAAAATCTCCTTGATTTTTTCCCCTTTGTTCTTGTTGCTGTTATTTCATACAGGATTGAATTTCCTCTCTTAAAAAATTTTTCTTGTCATTTAAATTTCAGATGAATGCTGCATTCCAACGCTTAGAAAATCCATCTGTTATTTATGCATTAAGTATGAATTGGTTTAAGGTTTGGGAGAATTTCGTTTGCAAAGGAGGAGGTAAGAATACTTTTCTGTACTTATTCTTTTATTTGGGAATATTGTAATAAAATTATTGTAGCTTTACATGAGGAATACCTATTTGAGCTGTAGTGATAGTAAATAAACAAATAAAAATTTAATTAATAAAGTATGTTTGAAGATATTCTTCAAAATATCATATTTTTACTCTATTAGATTGCGTGTTATATAAATCTCTGCATTAATTGGGAATAGAGACATTCAACTTTGTATTAGAAATGAGTAATTGGAAATGGACATTTCATTTATCAGAAATTGGCTAATAAATGTGCAGTGTTCCCTTCAAAAAAGAATTTTTAAGCTGCAGTTTAGTTCTTATTAAATTTCTTATACATAGCTCCATGATTATAATTTCTTCAATAAAGTATTTTTAAGCATCGAATTATTACAGACATTAAAGTCGTGTTACTCTTATTCTGTGTTAGGATATTCACTGTCATAGGAGGCGAATCCTAGGACAATGTCGGTGGCGGCTCGTAATTCAATATCCATCTGTGCTGGATTTCTTAATGGCTAAAATACATTATCTGTCTTAACATTCAAGTTTCTCGAATGCTTACACAATCTTATGTTTGACCTTGTATAATCAAGAGAACTGAGTATGCATTTTGGGCCAATTCATTTGCCGTTTTGGTATCAAATTTCATTTATTGTGTCATCATGTTCACATTCTGCCTAATGGATAGATAAGGTAAAAAATTATAATTTTGAAGTAAAAATTATCATTTATCTTGCTTATCGTATTCACATAAAAAAGAATAAATAAATTGGCAGGCAGTCAGTTCTTTGACAAAATTTATAACAGATGTAGTGTAATAGAGCTACGTATCGAATTTCATATAAATGGCTCTCTGTCTTGATGGGCTATATTCATTTACGTGCTTACAAACATACAGATTGATTTACGCTTAATAAATTTTGTCTAAAAGACCAAACACTAAATTTCATCCGTCTATGCGTACGCTAGTGCATTGACAAAACAGTTTCACATGCTCGTGTAAAACGCTATTTTCGTAAACAACAACGTTTATTTTTCTTTGTTACGTTAAACAATTTCTTGTGAACGATTGATTAAAGAATAATAAAAACATTTCAGTACTGTAATTGCAGAGCTGGAAACCTAAATATCATGTTTCGTTGTATAAAGAGATCCGAATATGAATTTGGGGAATTTCGATATATATTTTCATCTTATTCAAAATGTCATATACTTGATGGTGATACCTTTCTTGACAGCCTGCAAATTCGAGGTTAAGATCACATCAATAAAATTCTGAAAAGATAAAAAGTTTCACATTTGTCTGTTCCATGTTTCTATTAACTTGCTGTTAACCAAGACCTCACTTGACCTTTGTCGAACTCGATTGTACCTAGATTTGATAGGGAAAAGAATTACAGTGTACAGTGAAGTAGTTTCAAAAACTTTCCAAAAGTTCAAAATTTGCACAAAAATAATAAACTACGCATTTTATAACAGTTGACTAGTCAACTGGAGTATGTGTCGTATAAAATTTCTCGTATCTTCAATTGAAGAAAAATTTCTTTGCAAGTGAGCACGCATTTTTCTTACATTTCAATTTTGTTATAATCTTTACCTATATACTTTCATAGCTTTTTAGAATGAAATTAAATCATGTTTATGAGTTAGAGAAAAGCAAGAGCTTTGTTTTAAATTTAAATAGATTAATTTTTAATATAAATAAAATAATTAATTTTTTAAAAATCTTTTTTAGCTCTAATTTAGATTTTGTAAAAGATTTTTAATTGAAAGGTTTCTTGACTAGGCACTGTGTTCCTTGAAGCCCACATTTTATTCTGAGGCTTCTTAAATTTTGTATCATGACTCTAAATAGGATCGTATAGAATAATATTTCGGCAGCCTAAATTTTGAAAATGACTTTTATGTGCTTCAACATTTCTCAATAAAAATTTTCAACCAAAAAAGAAAAAAAAGAATTAAATGGATTAGAAAAAATTTCATTATCTATAGTAAAAAAACTTTTTAATTCATTTTTATTATTAATTTGCCTTTATTTTCTTATTTGTTTTGGGGTGTATCTGGAAAAGCATTTAAAGCCATGTTCTTGATGACCTTGGGACTGGGCTGAAAGACATGCTAGAAATAAAACAATTCTGTTTTTGCACATATGCAGTAGAAAGAAATCGGAACTGGTTGATAAGAGCTTCTTTTTTTATATATATTTTCATAACATATTCTTCACAGGGTTGTAAGTAAAGGAATCCTTTTCTACAGTAGTTTTCGTAAAAGACTAAAAGCAAACCAGTATTCATTTATTGATAAATTTAAATAATATTTTAAAAAAATTTATAAATTGAAAAAAGCTAGAGATGCTGCAGTCCTCGGATATATACGTCTTATTATTATGTGAACATTTTAGTGATTTTATGCCTAAATCTGTTAGATCACTGTAAATTATATAGCTTTTAAAAGCAGTGGTATAAAATTTGAATTTAATCTTTTATTTACTGAATTATTTCGATCAGTTTTTCCATTTTATTTTTGCTTCTAAATGAGTTTTGGTGCAGAATAAACCGAGGGAAGAGGAAAAACCTTTAAACTAAATTTTTTTTAATTTCTGCCTTTAACTGATATCTACGTTATATTATGAAGATATCAACATGATTTAAGCTGTATTTTTAAGTACCGTTGATATATAGTGTTAAAATAGATAGAATATGTTATGTTTTAATTTGTTAAAATCGAAGTGATAACTCTTACATTTGAAATTCCAAATAAAAAAGGAGAGGGGTTCAGAACCAGTTTGAATTGAAAGCAAGAGAAATTGATTTGTTTGCTATATAATAAATTATGCTTACGAAAATTATGCTTATGCAACTTCAGTGTGATCGCTTATATAATTCTTATACATTCTGTGATTATTTTTAAACAGATGTTAGCTGCTATTATTTTTAATATAATCATTGATGCTAAATTCTCATCTCATGTTTTCCTTTTTATTTGTAGAACTACCAGGGCCCATTGATAATAGTACCATATGTTATGTCAAAAATAATCAAACCGTATTAAAACATGGTGAGAATTTCTCTTCTTGTTTATTTGCCAATTCAGAAAGTTTTCGTGTATTAAATTTTTTTTTTCTTTTAGGTTCTGATTACTGCACCGTATCTGAGGAAATGTACCGGTATTTACACAGCATTTATGGAGGCGGCCCAGATATTACCCTTCAGTCAAATGCGAAATTAAATTCCAGCAGCTGCCCTCAGTTTTCTTCACTTATGAGTAGTGAAACTCATGGTAAATCTGCATCTAGTTACGTGCAAAATGCTGAAGTGCATTCAAGTTCGAAAGTTAATTTATCTAGTCACAGTCACTCATCAACATGCTCATCTTCAAATAAAGTTTCATGTAGTAAGAATATTTTGTAATTTTCTTTTTCCTATTATTATTATGTGTTGAAATGTTTTTAAGTAATATATTTTTAAATTTTTTTTCATGTCCTTAGAATGAAGTTGTGAGAAGATTTAATATAAATTGCATGGGGTAGAATAAAATTATTTGTTGCATGTGTAACATTTCGAGGTTTCAATAAATGCTTTTAAGTAATCTGAGTGCTTTATATTGAGGAAAGATATTCTAGAAAAAGATAATTTAAAAGATTGAAAAATCTGTTCAGTTTAGAAATCGGTAACGTTTGATTTTTATTGCCTGATTTTATATTAATTTTTTTAATATTGGTTCTGATCATCCGCTATACGAAATTTATCTTAATTGGCTCTGTACCTCCTCAACATTGTTGCTAAACGACAGAGGTTGCGAAGTTAAAGCGAACGTTTCACGCACATCGTTATCGGCAGATTTTAACTCTTGCAAGCGATGGATCTTAAACAAATCATTGTTTCGAGTGCTATCCACATACACCTCCAAACTGTAGTGTATGGCAACTCCATCTGCCTTGATACGGCTCAAGCACTAGATGTCCCCTGAGTTCGAAATGGCTTGCACAACGATAGAGGTTGCGATGTCTTTAATCACTGTGGTATCTGTGTTGTACGTCCACGGCCTGTATTAACAACAAAGCTGTCTGTTCCCTCGAAACGTTTGATCATTCGCCGCAGAGCGCAAAGTGTTATTGGACCCGTACGCAAAGATTTCTGCCATCGGTACAAGCGAAGCGCTTTGGCAGCGTTATTGCTGTTTTAATAAAATGAATTTCGTAGCAACGTACGTCCGGTAAAGAAAGCACCATGGTCGTCGCCTAAGAATGTTCGGAACCTGTACGCCCAGCTTTTTATCTATTATGAACGACCTTATGTTCGCCAGTGATGCAAATTTTTTTTTCTCCTGTCAGCTCGCAACGTCAGACATTCGAATTTTCATCTAGCTAGCAAAAATTGTGTGTTAGTTATGCAATATTGGAGTCTATTACAGATAACATGTATTCTGACCTTTATTGTTGGTGTCATGTTTCATATTCATTGCCTTAAACTAATCGCAGCGCCACATTTCACCTAGTGGCCTTTTTTTAACTAATTTTTTATTATTATTATTATTGTTCCAATCAATTTTCCATGGCCTGAAATGTGTATCCTCCAAATATGAAGGCATTACGTCGACTAGTTCTCTCGCCAAGGTGTCCCAAACAGGGATACTTTAGTTTGAATCACCCTATATTTGTAGTGATAATATAACTGTAGCGTTTTTAGTTAAAATCTGTTTTTTGTTGTTGTGGCTTTACATTTGTAATTTTACTTATTTCTATCCTTTTCCAAAAATGTATTATTTATTGACTTATGTTTTTTACTTTCCTGCATATAAAGTATAGAGAAAGTATTATAATTGTCAAAGAATTCGAACTGGAGGTTTCGACGAATCACCATGTTTTAGATTTCCCTAAGTTCGGATAACACATTTATGGCATTATGCTTGTCTCTTTATCTGTGAACACGATAACTCATAAACGCTTAGATGGATGAAATTTAGTATATGGACTTAAACCCAAATTTATAGATTTATGTCGTATTTAAAAAAATAATCATTCCAGGGCTAGATGAATAAAATTTTGTACTTAAGTTTACCATCTAAGATATAGATCCTTGTCAACTTCTGACCCAAATCTGTCAAAGGGTTCACCTATGTCGTTCTGTACTTCTGCATATTTTCAAGCCCAATAACTAATAAGCGTAGTTGCTTAAATCAGTGAAATTGCGTATGTGATCTTGTGACTACAGCTGTAGTTCTGTGCCAAATTTTGATTACAATCGGTAGGGAAAAAACGTCCAAAATACATACCCGACAGTAGATTCAAAATTATTATTCAAAGATATAATTTTTTTGTATTATATGTTCACCAATGCCATACCTAAATTCTACAATTTTATGCAGGATAGAAGGATAATAACTTTATTGGGTTGTATGCGAGAAAGTTTCGGGGAGACCATTCCCGCTGGTAATGTTAAGTCGTTTCGACATGCTCTTTGCAATTTCTTCGGATATTTCACTTGTTTTATGATCATCTTATTTTTTTTTACATACATTTTATTTTACATTGAACTCAATGCCTTTTTTTTTTAAATTTTACTTATAGATTTTAAAGTCGTATCTTTAGCACCTCATTGCCTTTTATAACTGCTGTACCGTAAAATGTAGCTCAGCTCACAATATCAAATGGTTTGTTCTTTGCAGTATTCTCTTAGTGAAGCATTACTATTATTAAAGCTAGTTTGAGGAAATTATTTAATTTTGAATTTTGATGAAAAATGTCAGAACTTTTTAATTATAGGAATTATGGTTGTTTAAAAAAATTGAAAAAGGCTATGGAAAAAATAATATTTTTAATTTTACAATAGTATATAAAGAAACGTTTCCTCAGCCCAGGATTGGCTTAAACCTTCTAGAAGCCCTTAGGCAAGGCAAAATACGGGGACCCATTTTCCCGATAAGTTTTATAAACTAAATTTTTTTTTCATTTAATTTTTATGTAAGAAGCGTTAACTGGTAAACTGGACGAATCTAGTTAAAACGTTTAGTTGCAGATCACTTTCTAAAAAGTTGGTTTCAGTATATCACATATAAAAAAATGCACAAATGAAATTAAAAAATAATTCTTGACAAAACAGGGGGAAAAAATGACTGTACTTTTCTTCGCATACTCTAAATAATATTTAATAATAGGATCGAACATTTTTTAAATTATAAAAAAAATTATGAAATAACATGTTATAAAATTTGGAAATGGTAATTATAGAAATGTTACTGGAATAATGTTCCAAAGTTAACCTTAACAATTCTTGATTTGAATTTGAATAAATTCCACTGCATGGTCTTTATTATTAAATGATATCATGAAATTAAATAACTATCAAAAGATTGCAAAAAAATGTTGTGGTTTCCTGATCCCTGAAGTTTGGGAGGGCGGGGAGACCTAGGACGTTGCCTACAATGCTTATTAAAACTCCGGTCTTGTCTCAGCCCATTATTTAATGAGATGATTATTAATGAATGAATTTAGCGAGTTTTGTTGAAGGCTTCTTCCGATTTTCCAAATTGAAGTCATGATTTAGTACTTATATTGTATTTGCATTTAATAACTTTTTACTTAAATAAATATTTCGTGAAAGAGGAAATCAAAATAAGTTACATATGGATAGCAATATTTATTTTAATTTTTTATAATTATTTGTATTTTATGTAGCAGATTATTATTCATGCTGATAATCTTGCATGGTTGATTAATAGGTTGCTCTACAGATCAAGAGTGTTGCAGAAGGTCGGTCTCTACTGAATTGAAAGAAGTTTTGAGCTCAGAAGAGACTGTTTCTACATCGTTGAAGCATACCAATGTATAAAAATGTACAGATTTTTTTATTGGAGATGAGTGTGTATATAAAGGGTGTCTCAAAATTAGCGCAAGATTTGAAATTGCCAACATTCGTGCAGTAAAGTGTTGGCAACCTTATTAAAAAAAATTGACAGCTAATAGTTTAGGGTTAGTAAAAATGGAGTATTACACGACAGGACAATGTGTTACGCAAGTTTTTAATTAAATAAAAAACATAGTTTTTTTCACTTTAAATTGTTTATTTTTATTGAATCGTAAAGTGCATAGAATAGGGTTATGTATGGAATAACACATAGGAAAAATGGCCTCCATTGCTTTGCTAGCACATACATCTTTTGTCGAAATTTTCTATGACCATTTTGCATAAATGTGGCTGAATTTCGTTGATATAACATTGCATTTCCTCCTTCAATGCGTGCTTGTTGGCATAGACCTTTGACTACAAATAACCCCGTAAAAAGAAATCATTGTAAAATTACACGATCTTGGGGGCCAATTCGCAAATTTTCAAACTGTGGCCACCAGACTTTCATTATTTTTAAAATATTGTTCAACAGTGAAAACACGTTGTTCTATCGTGTAACGCTCCATTTTTACTCACCCTAAACTATCAGCCTAAAAATAGTAATTTTTTAATAGGGTTGACAACACTTTACTGCACGATTGGTGGCAAATTCAAATCTTGCGTTAATTTCGGGACACCCTTTATTATACAGTTTCATCAATTGTTAATTATGTATTTTATTGATGTGTCAGTTTCCTGTTCACTTGGGACTGTGTTTTTGCTATTACTTGCACTACTGTGAAAACATTTAATTTGAACATTCCTTTTTAAATGTAGTGACTCGGTTTTTCTTCCTGCTTGTTAGGGAAATTTTTGTTTAATTCACTTACAGTGCCGGACTTCCCATTCCCCAATTTCCAAAGCTAGATATATTTTTTATTGATTTTAATTTAATTTCTATTTCAGCAGTTTTAAGTAGCAAATATTTACAAACTCAAATAGTAAAGCATTAAATTATGGATCATTTTTTAGAGATTTGATTTTAATATTTCAGGTATAAAAAATGCAAGATTTAAAAGTAACTTTATATGAAATAAAAATAATTAATTTTTAACATTGCCAAAATTTTATCTAATTATAGGATCCTATTTTTTTAATTCTAAAATTACATAATTTAAAATGTAAAGGAATAAAATTTAAAGGCATTAAAACTTTATTAGAATAATGTTCCAAAATTCAACCGACATTTTAATTTGGATATGTTCAAGGGCATGACCTCAGTAAAATACAAAATTATTCTGAAAATACCATAAAAAGTAATCAAAGCTTCGGGGGCCCTCTGAAGTTGTTGGACCAATGAGCAGTTGCCTATTTAATAATCCGGCTCTGTCCTCTTATTATGGAATCATCTGTTGTTGATCATTTTGTCAAACAGCATAGTTTCATAAAATTTTACTCATTTCATACTCTTCTGTTCAACTCAGTTGTAAAATACTCTTTACACATATGCTAAATTACATAATGAACGGATTAATAATGTAAAAGTGTAATCATTTTTATTACACTGTTTTTTGGAGACATGTTATAATTTATTATTTGTATATTTTTCATTTAAATGGTTTGTTTCATCTTTAATTTATTTTTGTATAAAACTAAATATTCACTTTATTTATTTATTTATTTTTTGTTAAAATTGTTTTTATTAGTTAAAACATTTTAATGTAGGTATAAATTTTTTTCCCAATGCATCTCTAAAAATAAGTTTTCTCTCTCATGAACTTGATTTTTGTCCATGTTATTAACTTAGAATGGCCTTTAAAAAATTAAACCAATGAACCTAGTTTTCGGAGTAAATGAAAATAAGTTTTGCGGTGCGATTTTTAATAACAAAGTCTTATTATTCATCAGTGTAATTGTTTTTCAGATTTACTTGTGCCAATTATTGATTAAAAATGTTACAAAAAAAAATCTGTATGTGTACATTATTTTTAAAACTGCAAAGTGTGGAGAAATTTATATTGACAAAAAGTGTTAAGAAGCATTTCTGTCGAAATTTCTTATTCATTTTTAGGAAAACATTTCTTGTGATGTGAAAACAAAAAGGCTCAGAGCAGAGAAATATTTGTTTTATACCTAAGATCACAAGCACGAAATTTAATTTTTTCATACTCATATATTTTATTGTTGATGAATGTTAAAATGCATTATTTTTGTCTTATAAGATATTATTGCCTTTGCACTGTTGATATGTTTATATCTTGGTAGATTTTTAATCGGAATTTTACTGTTATTTTAATAAGATTTTGTGATTTCATTAGCTTTTAAATTGCCATTTTAATAAAAATATGGACATTTTAAAGATAAATAATTAATTGATGGACGTAATAATAAAACTTTTATTCTAAATTCAAGAATTGGCTTAAAAAGATGGACATCCAATTTATTCTGTTATACTCAGGGCCGGCTTTTGGAGGTGTGGGGTTTAGTTGGAAACAATTTTCTATAGTACCTGGTTCTCAGCCAACTTTCATCCAGAATATAAAATAAATTTCATAAAAAGCACATTTATTTGTGAACTAAGAAATATGATTTTGTTTTGTTTTTTTCTACTGCTCATGAATTATTATTGTATATGTTTTTCCAAATTCACTATCAAGTGGTGCTACTAACATGGAATTAAAATTAAATAATAATTTAATTAATAAATTGGTAGATCAATTCATAAGTTTTAAATCGTAATATTTCGGATTATCAGAGTTATTATATAGGATAAAGAATAAAGATCTTTATGTTAAAAAAGAAAGAAAAAACTCAAAATTCAACTCAACTTGAATTTTCATTCGTCATTATTACGTCTATGGCATTCAAATAAAGGTAAAAAATAAAAAAACCAACTTATTTCTTATCCGAATATTTGAGATACCTTTCCTTCTTTTTATTTATTTTGTGAACATTCAATGCTAGTTTATATATATTTACAGATCTTATAAAACAAATCATAATTTTGTGAGCAAATATTGAAAAATAATGAAAAGAGCGGAGTTTGACTAATTTGAAACCGCCACAAAAACTTGATTTATCCAATAATTTGAATTAAGAAAAACTTCTACTAAAAATGCAACAAGAGAAAATGATGATTTTTAAATTTAAATAGACAAAGAGCGTTTCTTTCATTATATTTAACAGTTAATAAATAATATTATGTAAATAAACCATGAAATTTTAAAGAACAATGAAATAATATTTACTAATAATAATTTATAATAATAAACTTACTAAAATTATTAAAAAATAAAGAGAATAGTAGTGTTTTTTAATGGATGCCCTGAATAGCAATCAAGTGCGCGAGGGAATTATAAACCTTAAAAAGTTATTTATTTATGATTACTATAGGCATAGAATATGGCTATATTTAACTAATGAAAATGACTCAGAAATTGAAAAACTGCTTATAGACTTGACTTCAAATAAAATAAATTCGTTTTGTAGATGATATTTTAGTATTGTATTAATAAGAATTTCAAGTATTAATAAGAATTCAAATCGAATCGCAGACAAATTAAAATTTAAAACATATCAAATTAGCAAAGTACCTAGTTCTCCCATAAATCTATTAAGATCCATCTACTTCGAACCCCTTTTTCACAAACGTTGCAATTCGAAGGCATCTTCAAATTACCGACTAATTATTTTACTAGCTTGCTGGACGGCAAGTGAGGCCCTTTACACATAAGACAGTATGCCTCCCAGTATGTATGCATGTGAGGCAGAGACAAAAGGAAGAATTTGCTCATGTAGAGAGTTGCTAAAATTTCTTGCGCCTTTTCTCAACCAAATAAAAAAAATTGTAATAACTTTTATGTTACAAACACACAGCATCTTCAGTGCAGATTTTTTTAGGGCTGCTGAGGACCTGCGCCAGGTATGAAAGAAAGTATGCAGGTAGCTGTGGTACTTGATGTGCTCTCTCTTTCTCTTTTCACTGCTGCATTTGATCATAAAACTACTGGCGGTAAAAAAAAAGAACATGGGTCAGCAAACTAATTTAAAACATGAAAAAATCCTAAATGTAATAATCTAAAAATAAACCGATACTTGCTTTTTATATGAGTACATTTTTTGTAGTACTCCTGTTGGGAAAAAATTTACTAAAGGCCGGTTCTGGGTATACAATAAGAAGTTCATGACAATATATTTTATACTCTTCCCTGTCCATTTTAATATGAAATTTCACCTAAGTTAGTGCATTGTTGTATTTTTTTAAAAATTTTTATTTATTTATTTATTTGCTGTTAAATTATTTAAAGATTAAAAATTTACCTTAAAAATTATGCTTTATTACTTTGCATTTCCTGTACTAGTTCTTTTACAGCTTTTTTTATTATTATATTGTAATTAATTTAATATTCTTAGGTAAAGTCAATGCAATGAAATATTTGATAAAATATGATTGTTCAGATTAAATTTTCTTGCCCTGAACTTCCAAAATATAATTCACATCAAAATAGTATTATTGATTATACCGGTCTCAAAAATATGGCTTTTATAAACATTAAAAAATGGAGAGAAGATTTATGCTTTCTATTTTTTGGAGCTTTGATTTTGTTCCTTAATATTTTAAACTAAAATATTGATTTCTTGACTATCCTGGTTTAATGTTAAGAAGCGTTTTTAATTCCTTTGTTATAAAATTTGGAGAACAGTTGCTCACCTTTCATGATCAAAGTTTCTATCTGAAAACTTTTAGTATCCATCCCACAATCAAATTACTAATTTTATATATCTAAGAATGGTAGATAAGTATTCTTCAGTTAAAGACATTATATCTGTCCTTGATGATAGTAAAATTATAATCTTTAAAAAGCGTTTGAACTGCAAAAGACAAAACTGACATTTATTTTGAATTTTGTTGTGTTCATTTAATTGCTGAAGAATCATTCTGATGGTATCGTACGAAATTAAACGATTTTCGAGTACCTCTGTCTTAAGCATTCAAATTTTTTATAAAGTTATCTGTAAGAAATTTCAGATGTGTTCTTTTTTTAATGCAGTAGAGATACGGTTTCTAGATCATTTATACAAAGGTGTCTTGACTCCTTGTTTTAGAATTGTTTGAATTTTCTGTGTATTGACAATACAATTCACCTTATTCAATATATAAATGTTTGTCACTGGCATGAATTATGCTATACTTTCTCACTGTTACGAGTCTTTCAAACAAATAATATTTCGGCATCATATTTTTTTTAAAGATATCAATGCATTCAGAGCTCTTAATGTAAAGGGACACTTTGTTTCTATTTTGGTCTAAGTCCTATTTGATCCTATTAGTGCTATTTGATCTTATTTTTATTTTTTTTCGTACAGAATCACTTTTTTTTATTAGTCCCAATTGCCATCATGTCAGGATTCGATTTTGCAAGTTGAGACGAATATCATATCGTGTTTTCAAAAGCATTTATAGTTAACATTTTGGTACATATATATGATTTTACAACACAATATGAAACACAGAAATTTGAATCCTGTGGATATTAGTTGCAAAACAGAAGAGAAAATGGCACAATAAATCTGGATTGTTTTTAGAGGTCTAGACATAGAAATCTCAAGGCGGAAAAGAAGTTCATCAAAAATCAGTCTTGCATTTTGCAACATGTGAATATTGTTTAGTTGACTTAGAATTTTGATTTTGAGCTTCATTAAAATTTTGCCAGTAATAAAAATGCCAAATTTAGCCCTACATCCCCCCAAATATTGTAAGTTAATTATTAAAATTAATATTAAATATGCTATATTTTATTAAATGCAACACAGTTTCAAGTGAAATTTGTAGGAAGTTTCATTGAGTTTTTAAAGTAGATTTTAAAGGAATGAGGGATTTAACACTATTCAGAATTTTATCAATTTGTAAATTGGTGTAAATTTCTTGAAAATACTATATTTCTAACATATATGTGGGCATTAAGAAACCTACAGAATCTCAAATAATTTATAACATATTAAAATTTACATATTATCATTTTTTATTTGAAGTTGAGAAAAATCTTATTACACAACATGATTTTAATTTTAGAATAGTTTAACACTTCAACTGGATAAATGAAATAAAATGTTAAACTTACTGTGATTGGATCAGGGGTTTTCAAAAGCACCCTGCTCAGCACTAAATATTCGAAATATTTCATCTTGCATTCTTTTGAATGTAGTTTAGAATTTAAGTTATGCCTGTTATATATAACTGAATAATTTTGCTTAGAATAATATTGCTGATATAACTGAATAATATTGCATGCTTATTAAATAAGAGGAAGTTAATAATTTCATGGAATATGTCCGAGAATAAAGTTATTTTGGATAAATTTTAATTATCTGAAAACAAATGTTGAAAGATCTGCCTACTAATTTTTCAAAAAAATCAGTAATTATTATTATATCATATATGTCATTTTGCTTTCTCTACTTATTTCACCAAGAACTATAAAGGCATTAAATACTTATTCACACTGAAACTATTTGTATACTATTAAATAAATAGAATGTAATTTAGGATATCCTGTGCTTCTTTTCATTTTCATAACTTACATAGATTGTCGTGATACAACATGTTTTAAAAACTGCATTCGCTGTAAACTCATAACATATCCATAATGTCATAGATATTTTCTAACCAGAAATAATTTTTAAGGCATTTTGAGAGGAAAAAGTAATCTGATAGATGAAAATTATATATATATATATATATATATGGCATTGAAAGTAGTGCTATCACTTGGATCACCCGATCGTTTTGTGTATTTAATAGTTATCATTAATGCATCATTTTTTGTATTTAATTTTTTAGTAAACAGAAGAAATTAAAGAAAATCCCCAATTATTAATCGGAGTGGCTTTAAAGTATTTTGATTCTGCTTATATTAATCTGCTGAATCCGCATTTGTGTAAGAATAGATTAAGCCTGTAATTGTCAGAATATTTATTTGGCGAGTTATTGTTGCTGAAAGTTGTAAAAGGCTGTGGAATTTTATTTAACCTGTCATTTTATAGTTATATATTGCTTAATAAATTTTTATTGTAAAGATACAAAATTGATTTTCAGTATCTCATTCAATATCTGTATTGGAGCAACACACAAAATTCAAGTTCGGAAATCTTTGCTAGCTATATTTTTCTACTCGTACATGAGTTACTGAGTTCAGTAGCTATTTATTTTCCAAAATACTTGAAGATTTAGTGAATACAGGGAGTTCCAAAAAAGTAGAATAAGTGTCTACTTTTCTAAATATTGCACCTAGACATTCACTTCCAACTACAGAATTTCATTCAATATTCGCACAAAGTGTTTTCATAGCAACTCTATGAAAACACTTTGGCTTCTTTGGAAATTAAAAAATAAAGAAAAAAGAAAAGAAATCCGGTAGCATATTGAAAAAAAGTTTGAAATACACAAGTACGTACAGCTAATATCTAGAATAAAGAATTTTATTTACACTACGTACAGGAAACGTTTGAATAATTCCCAGTGAGGGGTTCATGATGTCTTGGGAACTATTTTATATGACATCACATTTCAACAATAGAGAGTTTCGCTTATCCATTAACTGAATAAGCAAAAACGCGGAGACTGTACCGGGAGAACAACTTTTGTCAGCTCTCTCTCCAATTCAATCCTAACTTCAAGACGAAACATTTCAGATCTTTAACCCTTTCACTACTGATCCGACCCAACCGGTAATGCATATTCTATCCCAGAAGCCTGTTTTGGTTTCAAATGAGAGGTATAGGATGTAAAACGAGTTATTACCGAGAATGACTTCGCTTACAATCCTGCACCCCTCATTAGAAACAAGAACTACGGAATAGAATATGCACTGCCGGTTTGTCCGAATCAGTAGTAAAAGGGTTCAAAGAAGGCATCTGGCTTTCATCTCTTGCGCCAAATCCCCAAGGATTGCCGTATCTGCGGCCTCGGGCTACCTGCATGCAACCCGGATTTTTCATTTCGAAATAGCTTCCTCGCTCCCTTTAGTAAAACTTTTTTTGTAATAAAAAGTTTTTAGTTCACAATTATGTTCATTTGCAATGTTTTAATGAAATATCCAACAAGCAAACTGTGACTTTATATAAAACAAAAATTGGTATTTAACTTATTTGTTCTATCTTCAGAATTAAAGAATTCATTTGTTTAAGAGTAATTTGAGAACAAACATATCAGAAGTATTTATCTAGATAATATTTACTCTCTCGTGTGATTTCTGGTCAAAAATTACACACACAGAAATCATAAATAATTTTCATAAAAATATTCTGGAAAAATACTACGTAAATCATTTTGAGTTAAATACATTTGTATGCACAATTCTTCCATTATATTTGATCAAAATACACACACATTTTTCAACACAAATATATATAGCATTCATATATATGTAACTCATTTGGATTGAATACCGCATGTTATATGTTTTATATGATAGATTCAACCAAATACAAAAAACTTATTTTCAAATTATATTTGATCAGAAATTATTCATTTGGATTAGATACTGCATTTTTCATAGTTAATATGATCAGTTTGATCAAATGTGCATATTAAAAAGATGTTTAATATTCAGACATAAATAAATAACATAATAATTTTTTCCTCTTTACCTTTCTTCTCTCCTCTTTCCTCTTTTCATCATAACCTTTTTTGAGATCATTACCTGAAGTGGATATACAAATTAATTCTTGATGAATAATTCAATGCTGTGAATTATTTCAGAATACTAATTACTTGTACCTAAAAAAGTATGTCAAATAAAAATACCAATGCAGATAAGTAAACAGTTTATATCTCTCTAGAATTAATTGTACAGTTTTAAATGACTAGTTTCATTTATTAGTACGGATATTAAATCAGCACATATTTTTTATCAAATACATTTAAGAAAATGACAATTTTTAATAAATTATTCCTGTAGATCTTTCTTGACAGAAATACACAATTGTAGTTACAAAAATTTAATAATAAGATAAATTTACTGTGGCTTATAAATTTAATACGATATAACTACTTACTAATATAAACAATAGAATACACACAATATACCATAGTTATACGTGTAATATTTTGTTTTTCTAAATTAGTTATATACAGGGTGTTTATAATTAAACGTCTGTATATTAAAATTGCGAAACTATTGTTCAGAAAGTTTAAAAAATTTGTGTAGGACATAATGAATTTGAGCGATTAATAAAATTAATTCAGAATTTCGCCTCCAGAGGGCATTTTTTCAATTTTAGCATGACGGCTATCATTTTCCGCTGCCATCTGTAATCGTAAGAAAGCATGTTCCACAGTTGACCGCAGTGTGTTCAGGAAAATGCTACGAGCATATCGTGAAATGTTACCTTTAATATCATGTAACGTTTTTTGATTGCCACTATTTACTACCATATATTTAAAATGTCACCAAAGCTAAAAGTCACATGGATTATGGTCTGAGAATCTGGGAGGTCACAGATCACGAAAGCGACGGCTGGCGACATTTTCTTTCTGTGAAGTGATTTTTGAAGATTTCTTAACTCAAAGCTAATGTGTGAAGGAGACACTGGCGCACTTGCATATCTGAGGCAATTTTATTCCGTAACAACTTTACATATAGCTATCCGGTGATCCAGACTTTTAACCCTTAATTTCTCGAAGAAATAATGCAGTAAACCCAGACTTTCACTTTTGGTGATTGCAACGGAACCTGTAAAATTGAACATGGATTTTCTGGTTCCCGAATTCGGTAGTTCTGAATGAGTATTCATCGATCCATCTAAATGAAAGTGCACCTTGGCCATTCTGAAACAATCACAAAGAGAGCAACAAACTAAAGTATGAATCGGTATCAAGTCTCGAAATCTTATGGAAGTAACCCCTGTACAAGTTGAAGCTTGTACGGATAATACCGGTAGATAGATATTCTGGACAATTGAACGGGGCATATCAGATTTCTTTGTCACATGGCGGACACTGGTACTAGCCTGCACATTGGAAACTTTGTTTTCTTCCATTTGAAGGGCAATCTTTTTTAATGCTTTTGCATACTGTTTTTATTCTTCTTCCAAAAAGATTAAACTAATCTGTTTCTTCAGATTTGGCTACCATTAATCGAAGATTTATAACAGTCAATGGACTTTTTCGCATCCCCTTCAAAGTCCAATATTTCCGTAGAGTAATTATTGAAAAGTTAGCATTTTGTTAAAACAATTTAATTAACAACGCTCGATCTGGGAAAGGTAACGACTTCCTGATTAGCAACAGTGAGAACATTGAAAACAAAAACTCCGAAGAAAATTTCTAGGTTTTAAGACAGCTCTTGCATGATGTGAACCAAAATTTGTGTTTTTGTTTCTTCTTCTACATTTGTTTAAATCTTTTGTTTGAAAATTAGTTAAAGAACAAGTTTTTTTTATGGAATGCATATATCGAATGACAACTCGTTAAAAGGCCCTGTGCTTCGTAGTTATTCTTGCATTCAAAGTCAAAACTCATAAGGGAACTTGAGTGCTTGCATCGAAAGACCTTTCACCGCTTAAATGTTTTTTCTTGTATTAACTGTCAAAATAGGTATTTTAATTTGTATAAATTTCAGGTAAGAGCAGGGAGCTGGAGTGTATTAGTTGAAGTTGCATCGAAGATATTATTGTGAGGGTGTCTAAGGGTTTTATTTAAAGTTTACAGTTCACTTTAGATATTTGTAGTTTAAATGATTTGAGTTATTGTGTTAGAGTGGCCTGATGGATTGAACGGCAGGACGTTTCAGAGCATTTTTCAGGTACTCAATTCCAATCTCGGAGCCGATGAATAGTTTTATAAATTTCTTCTTCCATTTTTATTTATTTTTAATATTATTCACCGTCCTAATTCTAAAGTTACTACGAATTATACCACTGGTTATACTTCCTAAAATAAAATTTTATACCTGTAAAATTATTACAAAGTTAGCACTTGCACATGCGTAGAAATCACTCTAATTCATAGAATTGTACTTTTAGACAAGAAACACATCATATATCAAGCTATGAAGGATTTAATCGAACTGAGAAGCCCATACCTCGCTGTAGCTCGAAGAATGTACGATCTAATGTATTGAGCGACATGGTGTTTCAGAACATTTTGCAGGTCTTCAGTTTCAATCTCGGAGCATGTGAATCGTTATATGTATATTTTTTTCTTTTTTATTTATTTTGAATATTATTCTCCAAAATAATTTCAAAGTTACTACAGATTATTCCACTGGTTAAACTTTCGAAAATAAAATTTTATCTCATAATATCAATAAATTAATACAATTTTTAGATGTTAATATCTTGTACATACGTAGAAGTCACTCCAGTTCATAGCATTGTAATTTATGCCAGAAAACCATCCTATTTCAAACTATGAAAGGTTAATCATATTGAGAAGTTTACACTTCCTGGCCTCTCGAAGGATGTGTGGCCTGATGAAGTGAGAAGCAGGACATTTCGGAGCATTTTGCTTCATTCAGTTCGAATGTCGGAGCTCATGAATCGTTATATGTAATTTTTTTCTTTTGAATATTATTCTCGAAAGTAATTTCAAAGTTAATGCGAGCTATTCCAGTGGTTATTCTTGATGAAATAAAATTTGATCTTAGAATATCAGTAAACTTTATACAATTTTTAGATGCCATTATCTTGCAAATGCGCAGAAATTTCTCCTTTTCATAGCATTCTAATTTTAGACCAGAAACCCATCGTGTTTCAAATTAGGAATAAGTAATCGTATTTAGATGCTAATAACTTCCTGTCACTCGCTGCATTTGGATCCGGTTGTATTGAGTTACAGGGTGTTTGAGAACATTTTTCGGGACTTAATTTGGAATCTCGGAGCAAATGAATAGCTTTATATATGTTTTCTAGGTTTTTTATATTTATTTTAAATATTATTCTCTTAAGTAATTCTAAAGTTACTACGACTTATTCCACTGATTATGCTTTTGAAAATGAAATTTAATCTCAGAATATCAGTAAATTAATAAAAACATTTGACAGATCTTAATTTAGAATCTCGAATCAATTGAGTAGTTTTGTATATTTTTCTTCTTCTTTTAGAATATATTTTGAATATGTTTCTCCAGACTAATTCTAAAGTTACTATGTATTTTCCCACTGGTTGTACTTTCTAAAATAAAAATTTATCTTAAAATATCGATAAACTTAATACAATTTTTTGATGTCAAATTCTTACATATGCGTACTGGTGTTCATAGTAATGCGTTTTTAGTCCAGAAACCCATCGAATTTCAAATTATGAATAATTTATCGTACTTACAAGTAGGGATTGCAATATCGGACCAAAATTTCAATACCGGTATTCGGTATTTTTTAGATCTTAATACCGGGATACCGGTTTTAATACCGGTATTAGAAATTTTAGAAAAAGAAAGAAAACATAGATGTTTCTTTGTTTTATTTGCCAGTTTTATTAGAGAGTGTAAATATCACAAAAAATAATTTGTAATCAATAAATTATAACAGTATATAAAGAATCACAAAAAAGTAAAGGAACGTCTTATTTATTTAAATCACAAAAGAGTGTAAATATCACTATTCAGTCTGTGGTACTATTACAAATTTTTGAAATGTTATCTTAAAAAAACATAATGCATCAATTGTACCGTCATTAAGCCTGGTCATTAATTTCCATCAATTTTGTGCAAAAATGACCAGCTGTCGAAAAAGCTCTTTCGGCATCTACGCTAGTTGGTGGTACTGTTAGCAATGCGTGATATACTTTTTCCAAGTATTTTCCTCTAAATCCCTCATCTTCAAATAAATCGCTTTCTCGTCGGATGGTTTTGGATATAGTTGATTTCTGTATTGTATTTTAGTTCGTTGAATTTTTTTTATTTATCGCTAATTCTAATTTTTGTTCAAGAGACAATTCCTTTTCACTATCGACATTAGTGTCATCATAATCTTCGATAACTGAACCGAATTCTTCTGGATGTGGATAGGTTCGTGGGTAAAAAATTTTAAGAAAATTTACTCTAAACTTAATCAGATTTTAATTGGTTATTTTCTTTTCTTCTTTTTCATTTTCATTTTTAAAATCATCATAATTATGTAAATACCGTAAGACATTTTCTATTTCGGTATGCCTTTCTTCTGTGCGATTTTTCAATATAATATATAATTCTTCAGATAGTGATGTGTGCTGTTCTTTCAGTGACTGCAACATAAAATTTATTGCATTAGCTGTTAATAAATAAGATCTCCGACATAATGCCTGAATAGTCAGTTTTATTGGAAGTAGAGCTGATATAGTTCTGGATATTAAGTCGAATTCACTATCTGAAAAATTAATTTACAGGTTTAAGTCGATTATTGCTTTTTGGATTGGATTTCTCAGTTTCAAAAATCGTTCCATCATTAGGAGTTAACTGTTCCAACGTGTTTTAGAATCTAATATTAACATATATTCTGTTTTATTTTCAGTTAGTATATATTTTAGAAATATATCATTTTTTATAGGGGAACTTTTAAATATCTTAACAATTTTTCGAACTTTATAAATTATAGGAAGCAGTTCTTGATGGGTTAATATTTCATCCTCATTAGCAATATCTTCTTCAACAATTACAGTCATTATCTTCATTGTCACTATCACTCTCACTCTTACTCTCTTCAAAGTTGGAATCCGAAGTTTCTATATCCACAGTATTTGAATTGTTCTGTTCTTTATTTTTTTGGTATAATACATCAATTACGCCTAATTGAATTCCATGTGCATAGCACAATTGCTGATTTGCACCAATCAACTTTCCAACTTTTTTCATAACTGTTTCTTCATCAGTCGTTATGGCTACAATATCTTCTTTCAGGGATAATCCATGTTTCGTTAATTTAGATTTAAGCAATTAATTAAGCCATTAATTAGCTAATTAATTTCGACCGTTATGGAGACATAAAAACAAAAACGTATATATTTTGCTACGTTCACGATCCCTGAACATATAGTGGATACAATTTTAAAAATTTCTAGTAAATACCGAAAAAATGGTATTTAAACTTGTGAATACAGGTATTACAAAATTATACAAATGGCTCAAAATACCGGTATTCAGTATACCGGTATTGCAATCCCTACTTACAAGCTTACACATCCCTGTTGCTCGCCGATTTAGTTTAGTTTAGTTACATTAACGTCCCGTTTTAAAGCAACACTAGGGTTATTTTGCAACGGACGTCGTAATTTTGAACCGCTGTTACATAACGAGGACAACACCTGAGCTGGCACCCCCTCTCTAAACTTCCACACCACACCAGCACCGTTGCTCCCCGAATGTGTGTCATGATGGTGTGAGAGGCAGGGTATTTCAGAACATTTTCCAGGTATTCAGTTCGAATCTTGAAGCCTATAAATAGTTTTATATATTTCTTTTTTTCTTTACTTATATTAAATATTCTTCTTCTTACTTACTCTAAAGTTACTACGAATTATTCTACTGGGTATAATTTCTGTAATGAAATTTTATCTCAATATATCTAAAAAATTATAGCAAATTTTATGTTTTGCACATGCGTAGAAATCGCTCACTTCATAGAATTTTGCTTTTAGAAAAAAAAACCCATCGTATTTCTAATTATGAGCTGTCCATCGTGCTTAGAAACTGACATCTCTCTATCGCTCTCAGGATTTTTGTTCTGATGGATTGAGCGACAGGACGTTTTAGAACATTTTGCAGAAATCGAGTTCGAATCTCGGAGCGTATGAATAGTTTTATATATTTCTTCTTCTTTTTTTATTTATTTTGATTTCCACCGTTTACACTTCTCGAAATAAAATTCTATCTCAAAAAATCTCTAAAATTATTTAAAAAGTTATATTTTCGACATGCATAGAAATCGCTCCAATTCAATGAGTTGTGGGTTTACACCAGATACCTCTTTTCTAAGTAAGAAACTATGAATGATTAAAAGAAATATGAATCTTGCGCAATCCTGAGGCTCGAAGGTTTTGTGAGCAGCGTGTGGGGCATCCTACAGAACACTATAAGATGGTCTTAAATCTTTCAAATTCTTTAATTTATAAGACAAATTCATTAATTTTTGAGACCGAAGTAGACCTAAAATGATTTTAACGATTAAAAAATTGATTACATTTCATTAAAAAATTCTAAGAAATAAAAGAAAATTGAATGGATTATCATTCGTCAACATGATCATTGACAAAGTGAAAAATTCTTTAATCTATAAAGCAAATTCATTAATTTTTTTAGACGAAAGCAGACAATAATATCTTTAATTATCAAAGAATTTATTTGATTTCATTGATAAGAAAATCTAAAAATAAAATGAAAACTGAAAGAGTTATTATTCATCAACACGATCATTTAAAAGGTTAAAAATCAATTTTAAAAAATAAAAGCATTTTAATTTCATTAATTTATAAGACAAATACAAAACCAAAAATGACTTTAGCTACCAAAGAAATTATTTGGTTTCATTGATAAAAAAAATCTTTTAAAAAATAAATGAAATATTGAATAGATATGATCATTGAAAAAATAAAAGGATTTTAATTTCATTAATTTATAGGACAAATTCAAAACTAAAAACAAGTTTATTTATCAAAGAAAATATTTGGTTTCATTGATAGAAATCTCAAAAAATTAAAGTATTTAATTTATAAGACAATTACTTATATTTTAAGTAAAAGACCTTACAAAGAATTTCGACAATAAATTTTAAACAAATGTGCTTCATTTCCTTCTACACAATCTTTTTTCGATTATATTTAACTATTAGCAAGTCAGAAAATGTATTGAGTTCTTTTATTTCTTCTTTATTTATTTATTTATTTATTTTACTTCTTTCTGGTAGAAAAACTCCTTCTTCCAATTTTCATCTATTCATTCTACAATTGTTTTTTTAAACCCTTTTTCGTGCTTATTTAGGCAATTTAGGCCTAATATAGTTCTTTGATTTATATTTGTCTTATAAATTAAAGATATTAAAATCCTTTAATTTTTTTAGATTTCTATCAGTGAAACCAAATTATTTCTTTGATAAATAAAGTCATATTTTGGCTTTGAATTTGCCCTATAAATTAATGAAATTAAAATCCTTTTATTTTTCAATGATCATACCCATTCAATATTTTATTAACAGTTAAAAAACCATAAAAATTACAACCATTAAAAATAAATAATAATGCAATTATTATTTATTTTTTAATAGTTTTTATATCAATGAAATCAAATTAATTCTTTGATAATTAAACTCATTTTTGATTTTGTATTTGTATTATAAATTAATGAAATTAAAATGCTTTAATTTTTTAATTAATTTTTAACTTTTTCAATGATCGTGTTGATGAATAATAATTCTTTTAGTTTCATTTTATCTTTAGATTTTCTTATCGAAGAAATCAAATAAATTCTTTTATAATTAAAGATATTTATAGTTTGCTTCCGTCTAAAAAATTAATGAGTTTGCTTTATATACTAAAGAATTCTTCACTTTTTCAAGGATCATCTGGAGAATGATAATCCATTCAATTTTCTTTTATTTTTTAGAATTTCTTTAATGAAATGTAATTAATTCTTTGATGGTTAAAGTCGTTTTTGGTCTACTTTGATCAGAAAAATTAATGAATTTGTCTTATAAGTTAAAGAATTTGAAGGATTTAGGGACATCTTATGCTGCCCTCTGCAACGTATATTTGATTTAATTGTGTATAGCAACAATTAAATAAAATGTAAATTGTGTCAGATGTCATCGAATCACAATAAAAGTCATAGTTAAGGCTTCAATAATTTCTGTTCTCTCAATTTAAATGCAAATGAACTTAAATATGACTTTAGAATTTCCGAAGTAGAATGCTAATGGAAACCATTTGCTACTCGTTATTGACACACCTGTGCCCCAGGTGAGAAAACTATAAGCAAGCGCATGTCAAATTGGGTCAATACCTGGATATGATTACATGTTAGGATAGTGGAACCACAGGGGGCGTAGCTCAGATGGTAGAGCGCTCGCTTAGCATGCGAGAGGTACCGGGATCGATACCCGGCGCCTCCATTTTTAAATTCACTTTAAATTATGCGGAGATCTTCCAACTTCGATGTATTAATGTGCATTTTGAATAATTCTTTACGTGTCAGTGGCATGGATTGTTGACCTACCTTTATATTTTTCTCCTAGTGGGAAAACTATTTGTACGCTTGTTTATGCAGTCAAAAGTATTAGTAACTGTTTTGGGATGCGTATCATGAAGAGACTTGCGAAGGAGGCGTAGCTCAGATGGTAGAGCGGTCGTTTAGCATACGAGGGGTACCGGCACCGATACTTGGAACTTCCAATTTTAATTCTGAATTTTAGAATTCCGTGCGAGTTTTTAGCTCCAGGGGAAATAATGATGCGAAGATTTTTACTCTTTAAATAAAATTCAGAAAAATGTTTTATATGTTTTTGGGAGTAAAAAAAATTTTTTTTGTGTGTGTGTGTAAATTGGAAAATGTTAACAGAGGAAAGATTCACTCAAAACATTTTAATAAGTTTGAATTCTTAAATTTTATTTTTATCAGATTAATAAAAATCTATCTTTAGCTATCCTTCTAATTTAATTCATAATCTTTGATAGTTTTGCAGTATATTTCGTTATATGCTTATAATGCGATTTACCAGGCTGTATAATCTATTAAAGGAACCCATGAAGTTTCTTTTAATTATTGCTAAGAGTCAGAGTTTGCAGTATTTTTTTAAAAATAAAAGTTATTTGAAAAATATTAAAAGGAAACATGATGAAAATGAATATTTAAATCAAAGAATCCTGCTAATAGAATAAGAAAAATGTGCAGAAGAATGAAATGAATGCTGTTTTAATATTCTGTAAAATCTTGCAAATGTTGCTTTTTCTTAAATAATTGAGCGTTAAATATAATATATGTATCTATAGGAGCAATTGAGCTTCAAAGGCATTTTATTTACGTCATCTTCTGACACAAATTTCAAAAATAACATTTTTTTTAACGAATAAATCCAGTTTTGTTAAACACATTCAACCACTGCACTCACAACTAACCTCATGGAAACATGAATAAATAAAGGACCGTTTTTTGAATCGATTAAAACGTAGATGGAAAAGAAGTGGGTTTTACCATTTATGATTGGAACGACATAAAAGGAAGGAAATAACTGGAAAGAAAAAGCACTCCATCTTCACGTTACAAGAGAAAAAAAAAGGAGCCTATTTACTCAACAAGTAAATTTGTAGGCTTTGATGAACACTTCTTTTGGTATATGTATCCTAATTTTTACATAAGAATATTTTCAGGCACGATTTTCATTGCTGAAAAAGAAAAGGGATGATAAATTTTGTTTACATTTATTAATGGGTTAATTGGCTAAGTACTCTATAACTTTGATTGAAAAACCTCTTCGAGCAGCGCCATCTTAATTTATATATTTCAGAAAACATAATTATGTTTAGACCACACAATAAATTTTAACAATCTGTGTATTATAAATAAATATATTAGCATTTTTTAAAATCCGAATTACCTTTAAAAATTCAAGACAAATACTTTAAAATATATTTGACTATTTATAAAAAAAAAGGCAGTGTTCTTTGTCTTCCTTTGAACAGTCAAACTAATATTCAAACTATACAAGTGATTTTAAAATTTCATTTGAAAAATTTACAAATGTTCATTATTCCAAGTTTAACCATAGGTAATAAAATAATGAAAAAAGTCTGGATAATAAAATATGATGTATTAAAAGTCATAATTCATCGATATCATTATTCCTCCTTTATAATCAAAAATTCTTTTAGATTAAAGACGACAATTTTTTGCATTATCTAATTTAAAATAAAATATTTTTGAAGATAAATAAAAAAATAGTTTATGTTATAATAGGTTCATATGAAATTCAAAGAAAATATTTATCCAACTTCAATTTTTGAGAGCTATTAAGTTTAATTTTTCACAAAGAGCAAATTGTTAAAAAAAAAAAAAAAAAAAAAGTCACTCAATAACTTTAAAAATTAGCCTTTTTAAAAAATATTTAAAATGTTCTTACAAATATGAACATTTTATTGATATTTTAACATCTAATCTTTGGTATTGTGTGAAAAAACGTCCCTTTTTTTTTCATAATCATACTTATTAATTAATGTCACCAGTTTGATAATGTATTTTTATAGAGTAAAAAAATCTTTGATAAATAAATATATATTAGATTCCTAGATAACCTAAAAGACTTATTTACCTTTGGAAGTGCTGTTTCACAAAATCTTATGATTCTGAAAAGTTTATGATAGTTCCATAAAATTTGTTAAAATGCTCTTTTCATACCCGAAATTGATGTAGTGAAAATAGGTGTAAAGAAAGGGGAAAGAAGGCAATTCCGTTAATATCTTATTTTGAACGATAAATATTATTTAATAGTTATTATTAAATACAATATTGTTAGAGTTCCTACATGTAAATTTTAAGCACAAACCTTTGAGGTATTTTAAATTTTTTTTTTATGAATAACTGGTTAAAAGCTCGCCCTGTTTCGGACTATCATTATTTTCGCCTAATTTTGATTCAAGTTGAAGCACTCACGATATACACAGACGTACTGCCCTCTAGTGACAAAATTCAATACTATAAGTAACTGAAAATTTTGGTGCAATTTTAAAATAACATTTTTTAGGAGTTTGTTTCATTTTCAGGTCATTAAAATGACTCTTTTTAGAGAAATACAAGCATTTTAAATACATATATTAGCTTACCTAATTTCATTTCCTTACATTGCATGATGGTTATTAAGAACTGTATCAGCAAACTCATTTCTCTATTACATAAAATTTTGGGGTAAAAAAAATTTCAAACAATTTGTCAATATAATTTTCATATTTTAAAGGAATGTTTCAAGAAATTTAAACTAAGCTCTCTAATAAAAAATTAATTACTTCAATAACAATATGCAATATTTTTTATGGTTTCTGAGAAATGTCATCAGAATGTTTTTATATTGAAGTAAATTGCTTTGACATTTTCTCTGATTCGTTTGTCACAAGATCTAAGGAAAATAATCCAAAGGAATTAATAAAGACAATTTTTATGAATTAAAATAATTCTGAAAATTTATTTTAGGACAGAATAGTTTTTTTTTATTTCGAAAAAATATTTATTATACGGTTGTTAAAGTGGGAAAAAAATTTAATTTCTTTTAATAACTTTCTGCTGTCATAGATGGCAGTGCAACCAGGTCTTTCCCACTAAGTGTTAGTGACGTCATGATCAACATGTCAGCTTAAGCGTTCCCGTGGTTGAGGAAGGGAGCTACAATTTATTTAAAAAAATTATCATAACAAGTTTCTAATCCTTTCAGAACCACGTGCTTCTCATGATTTGAAACTCGGCGCCTTTCGCAGCGGCTGTACAACTGTTTTTCTGGTGCTGTCTGTTTCTATTCGGCATTTGGTTATGAAAATGTACTCTATCAAATTTAGTTAAAAAGCTGACTCCGGCGAGCACTCAATTCGGAAGTTGAGTTATTCAGCTCTACTATTCACCGTACGAATGAGTTCATTCTCTGATTTCCTAAGCGCGCACGCACATTTGATGGACAGTTGCTTTTCGAAAACTGAAACAACGGCGTTCTATTTTCACTTCCTTAGGCTTAATGGTAAGTCTAATATTTTGATACTGCTATGAGTGTCACTTGTTAGCTATTAGCGAAAATATTGTGCTCATGCTATGGCGTACTTTATTACTTGTGTGTGAATGATAGAAGTAAATGAATAATTAACTTTGTGAGAATTATTTTAAGACCCACCGTTTGTCAACAAAAGGAAATATTATTCCAACAGGAAAAGGATATTGAATAGCCATGTATGCAGGCGTTAACTCGACATTCGAAATAACGGGTAGTGTTGTAGCACCGGATAATGATTGCTTACCTGATATTCCGGAATGGAAAAAAATTTTAATAATGAAGAAACGTGCAGGATTTGTTGGAACTGGTGTGGATGAGTTTACTCGTCGTAACCTAGATTCGTCAGCTAGTAATGTAAACAATGCGTCTAGAAGCGGTGCTTGTAGTAACAACACACGTGATAATTTAGCCGCGGGCGGCAGTAACAAGTTTGGTAGGCCAGCAAAAGTAGTAGAGCAAGATTTCCGAGAGATTACTCCTCTTAAAACTGTCACTATTGGCAACATCAACATTGAATTAAGAAGTGTTAAGTCAGCACCTGAAAATCAGTTCACATTTTCGGAAATTTCTAAATCTGAAAGGAGTTCGAATGGTGATTTTTTATCTCACGATTTTGATAATGGGGACTGTCAAGATCTCCAGTATGGCCCCGGTATCGTTGATCGCTTACGTGCTCGTTTTCTTAACATGGGACTCAAACAACAAATCGAACCTGTAGTACGGCGATTTTCAAGTTTGGAAAATTTACCCGTTAGCAATGCAGGACCATACAGAGTTAATGTTCGTGGATTTCGGCAAAACGGTTTCAAACCTGGTACAGGTAATGTGAAAAAAGCTCAAAGTATGGAAACTTTAATTTGCACTACTCCCGAGCAGCAGATATTTACGTCGAACCGACGACTTAATGCTCGGCACGTTGCAGGTGTCAAGGGAAAAATTCTGAAAAATATCTCTCCGATTTCAGTGTTGACAAATGAAAATGATGAGTCTGAAGAGAAAACACCGTCGCCAGCCGTTTCGCCAAGGTCGTTTTCTAAGTCATTTCGGCGGTGGGATTATAATCGAAGTGTTTCTGCGCCAAATATCAACGAAGACGAGCTTCCGAAGCCTGATACGGTGAAGCACGTTAAAAAAATCTTCGAATCGCCATCGCCCGTTGTGAACTGTTCTGAGAAGCCATTGAGCCAAAGTGGCGGTGCGCGCTTCCGTAAAATTCCAGGTAGCACCACCACATCTACCTCAGTTTGCAATAACGGTGCCATTCGACCATCGGTCAAGAAACACGACGTTGTGTTAGACGAGGACTGCCTAGATGCCATACCAAGTGCCAAAGAATTGCTTGACGTAAACACTGAGGAAAAGGAGTTATCCTTCTCACCTGAGCGGGAAGTGGGGAAGTGCAATGATTACCAGGGAAGTAGGAGCCCGGTATTGGATGACAATTTATCAGCTAATAGCTCACGTGACACGCTTCTTACGCAAGCAAGTATATTATCTTCGAAAAGTAGTCACCAGATTTTGATTGACATTCCTCAGTTAGACGAGAGTTTTGAGAGAAAGGGAGACGCAGAGTTATTTCTTGGGGTCACACCCGAGCAGTTACCTCCACTGGAGGGTGATAAACATACCGAACTATTGTCTCGAGGTAGTCCAGTCAGCCAAGTGGAACTTTTTCCACAAGACGAAGATCAACCTACAGGTGTCAGTAGCCCAGAAGACGAGGGGATGGTGGTTGTAAGCAGTGAATCCTTACCGAAGAAGGGAGGATCCACCTGGCAGAAAGCCCCACCGGCTACCACTTCAATTGTGTTCGATTTTCGAGGGAAGGATGTGAAGCCAAATATTTCTTTGAATCCAGCCCCGTTCGGCTGTAGGCCGGCGAAGGTAACCAAGAATTCCAAACGCTCCGGTTCTCCTCCTCGAACAGGAATTAACAGGGCGGATCCCAAGAACTACATCGTTGACGAAGAGCTCCAGAATGGGGCTGAGGATGAGGAGGATTGGGATGAAATGGACATTGGGGCTGATCTTCCGGCAGTGTCTGGCATTGTGTTTTCTGGAGAAAATGTCAAAGTTGGCAGGGGAGCATTGCTAGAGAAGAGGAACAAAAAGGTAAGGGCTTTTCATATTTAGTGAAATAATTTTTGTTTTTTAAATAGCAGTAACTAGCAAAGGTTGTTTTAATCTAAGACAAAGTTTATCAACTTCTTACATTAACTAATTAACCTAACATGCAACTTTTCTATTCCTATTCAAGTTAAATTTTTTTTTTAATGAATTGAGTCAGATTTTAAAAAAATGTCTCATTATTTATGCTAATTTTCATTTTGTGTGTGTATATACAGATTCTATGGATAGGGGGGGATATCTGTGAATTGATATCATTTGTTTTGCAGTTAAATAATTACATTCAATCATTTATTTATAAATGCTTGACTTCAACCATGAATAAGTAATTTGGCATAACAATTAGTAAAAATAGAATCTTTATTTTAAAATAAAGTCAATAATGAATTTTATGTTGGGAATATATATACTTAGATATGGTAAATAACTTTTTTTTTCTTCAATTATTTATTCATTTATTTGTAAAAAAATGATTACTTAATGGCTAGTTTATAAATTCCTTATATTTTTTAAATTTTATCTTATGAATTATTATTTATATTAGATGATTAGAAAATTCTTTTGATTTAATAACTTATTATAAGTTATCTAATTTATTACATAAAAGTGACAATTTTCAGGCAGGAACCATTTTTTCAATTTTTTTTAAATTTATACATTATAATTTTCAGACATTTTCTTCTTTGAATAATCTGTATGTTATATTAAATATGATTTGTATTTTATGACTCTTAAATTAAAATATTACATTAAATGTTTATACATGTCTTAATATTTCTAACTCAAAACCTAAACTCCATAAGGAGTCTAAAATACATGCTGTTTTTATGCAAACAAGAATTGTGTTGAATTCATAGTGCAGCTCAAATTTTAATTACATATAATGTATATAATAATTCAATTATTCTAACATGAGAATTAATTTTAAGGGAGATTAGTTTTTGTCATAAAATAGGTCTATTTTTTAAAATTTTTTTTTTTAATGTGTGTGTGTGTGTGGTAATACACTGATAAAAGTACGAGTTTACATGATTTATGAAAGCTATTATCTGTTTTTATCTTAAACATTTTTTGTATGCACTGTGGCAGAAGTTTCATTTCGTACATTATGGTAAAATAGGTTTTTAAAATTATTTTGATGTTATTCATGATTTCAAGAAAAATTTTATATTGAAATAAATTGTCTATTCATGTTTCTTAATCATACAATCAAAACTACTGTGAAAACTAATTTTTTTTTTAATATTTTGAGTTATTAAACTAGAATAATATTTTGAATTTAAACTGAGAATTTGAAATATTTTAAATGCTTCAGATTTATATGTAGCATTTCAATTCCCCAAATAATTTTTTGGAAGTATTACTTGCTTGTATTGATATGAGCTAGTTGCTACTGTTTGTTTGCTGTTGATGATAATTATCTTTAGATGAAAATTTTTGAATTGCGTATTTTACGTATTACGTATTATTGTAAATTAAGTATATATATTTGTCCACTGTTTGAATTTGTATCTTTTAGGTACTATTTTTTTAGTGCAGGTTCCTCATTTTGGTATATGTGCAAGTTTATCTGTTAACCATTACAACCTTGATTTATTTTACTTATTTGTAAAAATAATAAAATATTTTATTAATTAAATAATGGTTGGAAAAATTATGTATTTGAACTTCAATTTGATAGCATTTTACATCTGGTCTTCTAGCTTTAATGTTCTAACAATGAAACTACTTTCCTTGCCATTAAATGATAAATATTTTATTGCTCAAATTGCCACGATAGAATTAAAATCTAATTATTCTGATGAATTAATTTTTTTGGTGTTAAATTTACATTTTTAAATTAATATTCATCTCAAGTAACTATAAGTTTTAAATTCTAAAATTTCATGTTTATAATAAATATCAAATTTTTTAGTGAATTTATGTATAATAATTATAGTTAATATTTTGGCAGTATGACTATATTCTTATGAACTGTATTCAATTGTGTATGAATTCTGTTCAGTATGAAGACTTCCACACAAGGCTCCAGATTAGAAATAATGTTTGAATTTCAAGTCTTGTTGTTTAAATAAAATGTAAAAATTCTGAATAACATATAAAATAAGAATTTCATTTATTTTAAATTCAATATTTTGAATATAAAAATTAAGTGAAATAGCTTGTTTGTATACCAATTTAATTCTCTTTATTGTCAATTTTTAAATCTTTAACTGTTGTGTCTGAATGCGATTCAAACATTGAGTTATTCTATTTTTAAACTTTTATTCTAAAATTAAATCATTCAAAGATGCTGAAATTGGATACAAAAAGGACTTGTAATCCTTAAATATTTCTACAATCTTTAGAATCTTATTTGAGTCAGTATATCATATTTTCAAGATAAGATGTTAAATAGTAGAAAAAGCAACACGGTGAAGGGGCTTGGCAGTTTATGAAAGATGCGTATTACATAAAAAAAAATTCTTTTATTGTGTTAAATATTCCAAAGGCCCTTCTAATGAAAGGTGGAATATTAAGAATTTCATGCCATCTTTGTATTTATAAGTAATATTAATAAAAAATAATTATAGATTGTAAAATTTGTGTTATATTCAGAGATATGGATAACCAGTTCACTAAACTACATAGTTTTTTTTTTTTTTTCATATTCAAAATTTTATTTGCTCTTTCATATTTTTTTTTTGTAATAATTGCTGTAAATGCCATTTCTTGTACTCAGTTTAATTATATGTAGAGGGTTTTTCTTTAGAAATATAGGAATTCTTGTCTCCCCTAAATAACAAATATATGTTTGTAATATCAAGAAATTGTTTGTTGTAATATTTACCTTTATAATAGAAAACTATTCATAACTTGAGGGAAAAAGAATTTTATTTATACTTCTAGATTCTTCAATTTTGATTAGAATCTTGAGTACCGTCTTGTAATATCTTATGAAAATTTTAGAATATGGATAATATTTAATAGACATTTATAATACATAATCATTTAAATATTTAAAAATAAAGTTATATATATATAATATTTACATAAATATTAGTTTTCTCTGTAAATAAATATCTTTGCCTTTAGAAATGCTACTTTTGAGTTAAAAATATATTTTGTTTATATGTTCAATATAATGCATCATCATTTAAAAAAATGATAAATAATTACTCTAAATAATGTATCAGTTTTCACAGTGAATGTTTGACTTTTCATTTCATAAAAATTCCATTTCGTACGGCAATAATTTTTTATAGGATGTAAAAGAAGGAAAGAAAAAAGATTAAAAATGGTAGAAGATTGATGAAAAAGGTTAGGTAGGGTTAGCAAAGGTAGAATGATAAAAGGTTAAAAGTTTATAAATTCTTTCTGTGCAATCAATTTGTTTAGTGAGCTGTATAGTACACTGTAAGGCTTATTTAAATAAATTGCAATTAAACATATATTTATAAAGATCTGCAATTTTATGATTTTTTGAAAAAATTGATAGTGGGATGGCTACTAATATTGTGTACCTGATAGTTAAATAAACTTAATTGTATTTTATTTCCTAAAAGTTGCATAACATTTTCCCTCATTTTTTAATTTAGTAGTGTTAATTTGTTTAAATTTTGTGCTTGGGTGTTTGTTCTTGAGCACCCTCAGGTGCATTATTTTGATTTCTTAGGGTTTTAGTAGTTTTAGAAATATCTCTAGAATAGTAAGTTAGATTTATTTTTCAGAAAAAAATCAACTTATACAAGTAACCTCTTTAAAGAAGCAATTAAATGAGCATATATGTTCAGTTAATGATGTATCTAATTTCTTTTCCATGCAAAAAGGGTTAATTATCATGAACTTTTCAGTTTATCATATTAAATTCAAAAGTTAATTAACTAATTTTACATTTTCGTTACTGTGATTCTTCTTTGATCTATATCTATTTGTATAATTGCTATTCTTAAGGTAAATATCCATATTTTCTTAAGATTCTTATGTTTTTGTATTATAATTATTTAAAAATAAGAATTTTTAAATTTTCTCTATAATTATATAGTTATATGTAAAAATCATGAAAAGAAATTCAGGGTATACACGAAGTCTTTAACCAGTAGAATTATTTTGAATGGAATATTTCTTCCTTTTCTCTGTAACCTTTATCTGATGTTTATTTAATGCCAACTGCTTGCCTGTTACCTCAAAATTTATGAAATTATGATAAAAATTTCTTACCATATTTCTTTAATGCCATAAAATTATTTATGTTGTTAAAATTGTTGGTAGAGTACATGCTCATATGTATACATCAGTTTTTCTAAATGTTGCACTTTTGACTTGTGTTATAATTTTTGCATTTATTAACTATAAGAAATGTGTTTAATAACTTAAAATGTATATTTCTGTGATTGAAATAATGGGCATTTATTAAAAAATAATTTGCATATTTTTAATGTTACATTTGGACATCCCGACACAAGAGAGAAGTGAGAAATTTTCCCCTTAATGGGTTTTACTAAGAGATTCATTTAAAGAATTATTTGATACATACCAATTTAGGATAAGGAATCTTGAGTATCTTTAAGAAAAAGGCCATAGGCATTAAGGATTTTCATCCCTTCACTTGGATTGTAGGAAGTCATCAGTTTTTTTAGGGTGTGTCTTAGAAATAAAATAAAAAAAAGGAATGTGAGCCAGGAAATAAAAGAATATTTTAGAATACAGTACCATGGGTTAGTTTAAGTTTTAAAATAAATTAAGAAATTAATTTGGACATAAATTAAGAGATCATTACAGGCACTGACACACACAATCATTATTATATAGAAAATTAAAATATCATTTTAGGTCTTAAGGACTCTGTTTTAACTTCTAAAATATGCCACATGTAAAAAATACAATTAGAATTGTGAAAAACTACAGAATTCTTGATCCTTCCAGAAAATAGAAGAATAATTTCTATCTTTGATACTAATTAAGAGGAAAATCTGTATTTCGGGAAATCTACAGAACAGAAAGTTGAACCTAGAGCTGTCCAATTTGGCACAAATATAATTTTGAGTATGAGAATGTGCACTTTGGAGCCTTTTCTTTTGAAATTTTAATTTTAATTTTGACATTTTTGGCCAATGACTCCCCAAAAAATTATTGTACAAAATTTCTTACGTCATTTTGAAATATAATCATTTATCTTTCTAATGATTCGGTTTGAAGTACTGCACTAGTTAGTTGTATTACTATTGTCTAATTTTTATAATTTTTTTAAATCATGATCTGCCCTTAAGGTTGTTCAAGGAGAAATTTTCATATGTTCCCAATAGAAGATAGGATGAGAACTATTAACAAACATGATATAGAGGAGAGACAAAAGGACGTGCAGTGAACTTTTTTTGACTACCAGCAAGTTTTTATACGAAATTTAATGTGAAGAAATCGATTCATAAAATATTCAAAGTTAACATGTGGCATTTTTATGAAAGTTTATATATTTAATTTTTTTAAAAAACTTATGACCCAGAACAGTTTTTTTTTTTTTTTTTAACAAATTCAATTTGGAAGCCAATAATAAAGTTAAACAAATGGTTAAATTTAGATTTTTTTTGTGCCTATATAAACATTTTATAAATGTTTAAATATACAAACTTGATTATTTTTTAAATACTCTGTAACATTGGATCAATTTATAAGGTTTATCACTTTATTTCAAATTTTTTTTCATTCTTTTTATATTCAATTGATTGATGCATCTATTAATTGTTCTTGTTTATATTCAATCAATGCAAAATGCTGCTAAATCATTTAAATCTAATTCAGAATTCTTGTCTTCCTGACTAAACATGAGTCTTGCTATCTCTAGATTTTTATCGTTATTCACATTCATAACTATTCCTTGTGTTAGTAGTTGAATATTGCGCAATCATTAATCGTAACAAATGAAGATTTTCTTTTTCACTAAGTTAGCAAAATAAAAAACAAAAATTCTAAAACAAATGAATATTGATTAAGTTAATGTGTAGAAATATGAAATTAAATTGTCCACTTTAAGGCCCTCTTTTAATATGTGTACTCCCTTGTGCTGTAATGTGCTTCTTAAATCTACATTGTCCATTATTCATTTAGTTTTTAAATCCTATTTGCATTTTACTTTATGAAGTCTGAAGATTATACATGTTTTTTTCTTCTTTATTTAAAGAGATGAGCATAACATTGAATCTTGTTTCTTTCTGACTAGACATTTTACACATAATATTTAGAAAGTAAAACCTATATTTTCAGCTGTTGAGTATGATCAAAAGTTGAATTATGAATGTCGCACTCTAGAAAATTAAGACATTTGTTTATAATTACAGTTGAAAAAAGTTGCTAATATATGAAGAAGTTTGCAGGTGTTGTTGTATCTTCTGCTTGATTTTTCATTCCTAGGTGGAAAAAAATGATACTTTCTGAAATGAGTAATAACTTTAAGATATATTCAATATCAACATTAGTTATAGAATCAAATATTACAAATCATTTTTGAAAACTATCTCTTTATCATTAGTAGAAAGTTCTTTTTCTATTGTGCATCATAGGGTTGATTTTGTGTTATTAAATTGATGGTAAGTACTGTGAAATATAACATTTATTTCCCTTTTGTGCAAGAAATATCAGTAAGCATTTTTCTTGAAAAGTTGTGATTATTTTTATGTAAAAATATTTTTTCTTATGTGTCTGTAGACAGTTTGCTCTTATCTGAGTAAAATTTGAGATTTAATTAAGAGTTGGCCAGATTTCTCTGTATATTGCTGAGAATTGAGATTGTTAATTAGGGTCAAGTTCAATAATTTTTAAATTCTCAAAAATACAAATTTTGTTTCTTCAAAATTTAGAAACTGCATTTCAAGTGGCAGTCATAATTTTTTAATGATTGTGCAACTTTTTAAAGATTAACAGCAATATTTATTGCTTTGACTTTATTCCCCCCTCCTTTTTGAAGTGGATATTTATAACTGAATTCAATGAATATTTACAGAGATGTATGTTTTGAGTAATATATAATTGTTAATGCTATGCATTTATCATAAATCAAGTAATCAATATATTGTTCATAGTTAATCTTTAATGGTAGTCTTAAACAATATATTTTTTAAAAAAGCATATTTATTTTTCAGACTGGCATTTGAAGAATTTAATATTCTAAGCAATGTTTCTCCCCCCCCCCCAGTAAATACGTTAGTCACTGCGGGTATTAATTGCATTTTGTCTCAATTTTAAATACAATAAATAAATAATAAATTATTATTTTGCTGAAGATGTCAATCCGAGATTCTCATGTCAAGAGAATCTCGGGAGACTTGACTTTTTATTTATAGACATGATTTTGATATTCTTATTGTATGTTTTTAATATTTTATTGTATTGGAATTTCACTGCATTTTTATTCATTCAACTACAGGTCTAAAGTTTTAGTCTTAAGTTAGTTTAGTTTAGTTTTAGTCCCGTTTTTAAAGCAACACTAGGGCTATTTCGAGACGAGATGATGAGGACGACACCTGACTTGACACCCCCTCTCCAAACTTCCACACCACACCAGTGGGAGGACGTTTGACCCTGACGAATTTAACGTGAATTAGATTTGCTTACACGGCGGTTCTTCGGAGTAATCGGGTCTCGAACATGAAACCCTCCGGGTCCGAAGCAGAGACCTTACCACCATGCTTTCGTGACCCCCTATAGATCAAGAGAGAATAAATAGTGTGCGTGTGACGGTCTTAGAATTAAAATAAATTCTGTTGCACAAGATTGAAGACAAAAAAATTCTGAAAACAAAGATTGGAACTTTTTGTTGGAAAAAAAAAAAAAAAAAAAAGATAATCTCAAACCCTCTGATTTGACCGAAGTGAAACAAATTACATGAAATAATTAGTTAACATAAAATAATATGACAGTTTCCCTCGGAAGCCCATATTTCAGTGTTTTTGAAATTGACTTTTACCATTCTTGGGATCGATACGAATCTGCGTTAATTTTTTTTTTTTTTTTTTGTTAAATGTGTATATGTGTGTGAAAATAATTAGTAGATATGGCACTTTTCCACGGAATCTCGGATTTCGGTATTTTTGAAATTGAATTTTGCCACTCTAGGGATCGATGCAAATCTGCGTTAATTTTTGTTAATGTGTGTTTGTGTTTCACCCAAAAGACGCGAGTAGCATGGAAACAAAAAACTACGACTTGTGTGCAGATTTACGGCGAGTTTTGAATTCATAGGATATTCCGTAATCCTATGGAAAGTCTTACATTGTTCGAGTGATACGTGGGGATAGTGGCGTTTTGATCTCAAAATTTGAGCATTGATAGGAAGGAATGCCTGATGTTTATTCTCTTTTCTTCCTCGCCTTTTGTTTCGTTAAGTCAGAAAATACTTGGAACGAAGAGAAGGAACTGCTCGTGTGTTTTATTCTGACCATGAGAAAGATTCTCTCCGTGAAGACAACCATTTTAATTTCGCGATCATTTTTTAATATGATGAAATTATTTGTTTATTATTGATGCATTACAAACATCATATTTGGTTACAAGAAAATGGCCATTTCTGTTTAATATTTATTCATGTTCGTTTTATACGTTGAATATTTTTTTTATTTTCTTAAGTATTATAAAATCTACTATAATTGTGGTTATTATAATATTGCATATAATCTTAAACGGAAATAATTTCAGGCATTAAAACATCTTTTGACACTCATTTATAGCACTAATTTTTTAAATGAAAAAAAAAATACATTGATTTCATACGCATACGAAAACGAAAAATTTTAAGAACTCGCAATATATTAATTACTATTTTAAATTATCATTACTTTTTGTTAGCAGAAAATTGTGCTTTTTCTTGCATTATTTTTCAGTGAGGCAAAAGTTGGACGAATAAAATGAGATAATAATAATAAATGCCAATCTACCTGAATGTCGAGATGAGTAAACGTCATAGAAAAAGATTTTGTCAAATTTTCTTGGATTTAGAAAAATATATTCTATTTGTTGAACGTTCAACAAATCAAACAATCGGCGAAGACTTTTTCCAAGTATGTAATTCAGGCAATGGATACGGTTTTTTCTTTCACTGAGTTTACTCATTCTGAATGTAATTGATGATTTCAGCACGAAACCTGATCAAAAACTATTAAGAATAAGTATTACGGTGTAGGGAGGGGAAAAAAAAAACGATGATAACACTTTTTGTAACTGTCCTCGTCCTCAGCGTAAATTGTCGGATATCGTGATGTTACTTTTCTTTTTCTTCATCAGTCCTTATTCTCAATCAATGCAGAAAGCCAGCTTCACAGGAATCATCTTGAAAGTTCAAACTTCAGCATGCTCCTCCCCCCCCCCTTTCAATTGGAAAATGTCGGAACTTTTCAATAATACTAATTTTTCATGAAATACAGTTCTTCACTAATTAATAGAATAAGAGCAGAGCTAAATTTTATTTTTCTTGATCTACTCATTTCCCCCTACAGAATTTTTTCAAAAAAAAAAGTAAATAAATAAATAAATAAAAAACGAGAGTTTAAATATGTAGTGCTAGCAAAATATTTTTGTTGGTACACATTTTAAACAGAAAAAAACCCGTCTAATTTCGCTTCACTTTTTCCCATCTAGTAGCCAACTCCAACTCTCAATAAAAGGAAAACTTGGGGCAATTGAACAGGATTCTTACTAAAGCCATTAAAACACTAAAACTTTAGCCATAGTGTTTTTACCGATTTAAAATCCCCGGTCATTAGCCTGTGCTCATATTGCTGAGATACAATTTTTTTAACCCGCTAAAAATGGGGAAGCGTATAGCAGAATGTCGGAGACTTTTGAGGCATCATTTGAAATATCATAAATATGCTACCTGTTGGGTGGGGGGGGGGGGATACTTATGCATTTTTTCTTCGAAAAATGTTCAGTTATTAATTGTGAAATCGATATATATTTTATATTAATGTTTCCATTGTGGCATTGATAAGTTTGCCTTTTATTTGCGTAGCAAGCGACTGCTTAAAAGATTAATGATCAAGGTTTAAAAAGACCAAGAAAAAAAATCAAGATGACTTGTCACTTTTTTACTATAACATTTCTAAAACGTGCTTACTAACTGTCACAATTGTGATTAATAGTGGACGCATTGCTGAATTATTGTTTTTCAATATTTTCATGTTAAAAACCTTTAATTTATATTCGATCCTTTTTTTGTTGTAATAAGATAATATATGAATTCTACAATAATTAAAATTAAAAAATATCGAATGAATATATATATATATATATAATATAATATTTATACATTTCAACGTGTGGTCAGTAACTATTCAAGTTCGGTTTGCACGGATTTTCAAATAGATCGTATACTGCTCGATAGATCGTATATTTTAATGCGTTTCTTTCCCCCTTCAAGGTACATTTTGATAGTTCTAAAAATAGTCTACACAGTGAATTCCGACAAAGCGGGTTGTACGGTCATTTATATATGTTGTAGAATCCGGCGCCTTTAGGCGTGGGACATTGTGCTGACACTCATGTTGAGGGGTCGTTTTTTGGAAAGGGTGTATTAGATGTTTTACTTACCCGCATAGACCATAATGGCTTTATGTTGACTTAGAATGAAATTGTATTTTGCTTCAAGTAGTATTTTTTTGAAATAGCTGGTGTAGTGAAATGTTGTTAAATCCCATTGAGTTTTTATTCAAAATAGATTTTTACACTCATGTGTAATTAAATATCGCATTGAGGCATTAGATGGTGACAAACTGCTATTCATATGTAATTGAACATGTTCCTTTAATCGACACTTTTCTTTTCTTAGTTCAACTATTTTTATGATATTAACTCATGCTTTTTACTTCAATCTCTGCCAACAATTTTTTTCATTGCAAAAAATGAGCTGATGCAATTAAAAAAATAAATCAAAACAGCCTAAATTTCAAGGAATATATAAAAAAAATATTGTTATATTGCTTCTGTCTTCAAATTTAAATCCATTCTTTCAGTTTATAGTAATTTCATTTAATATTGCGTTGATAAAAAGAAACTTTCTGATTTTTGAGGATATGTGCAAATACATGGGTGTGTTCATTTTTTAAATGTGACAATTTTTTTTAAACTTCGTAATGAACTGAAGAAAATAATTTCTTTTAAATTCATAAAAATACCAATTAGAAAATTTATTTTTAAAATTGTTTTTATTTGGAAAGTTGTTTATATTTAATACATTCATTAATGAACTTCAAAGTTGATGAAAAGAAAGAGTAAAATGAACCCAATTAAATATTTGAGTAAATTTATTACGAATATAAAGAGCCTGATAATATTTGTAACTTAACTGCCTAAAAATATTTCTCCAATAGTTGATAAAAATAGCAATATATTTCTTGGATAAAAATATAGAGCTTAAAAACATCTAAAAAATATAAATGGGAACGTCAAAAATTATTTCATATTTCTTTTAAGCAATATATTTTTATTGGTATGCTGTTGTACATTATTTGATGAATAAAATTTGAATGGATAAATTAAATAGCTTTTTGTGAATCTGGTATGAAGTACAACGCAAATTCGAATTAAATGTTTTTATAGAAGTCTAGTGCAAAATAAAATAATCTAGATAATTGTTCCAGCGGTGCATGAGCAGCAAATTATTTTTAAATATTGAGAAGCGTTGGATTCTTAGCTATGTCAGGAAATCGCAACATTTTATTACTTTCGTTGCTACTTCCACGTTATGAGAAAATTGTATCAAGAAGCTTATATATATCTTACTACAAAACATCTGTAATACTCTTTAATTAATATATATAAGAATGAGATAGTCATGGTAGCATTTTTTTTTGTATGTTGCTTTAAGAACAAATAAAGAAATATCACGGCAGGTGTAAATAAAAAGCTGCTATTATTTTATTTTATGTTATGAATTTTTTGTGACAATTATTTAGTGTGAATTGTGATTATTACATATTGGGAATTTTATTTTTTATATTATTACGTATTGGAAATGTTAGCGATTTGTGTGTGTGTGTGTTAAGAAATTTTGAGATTTTTAAATATTGTAAATTATTCGGCTGCATCGGCTCATGATTAATACTTCAAATTGCTATCTTTATAAATATTGGGCGGGGATGTTTTTTATTCACTTATTCGTTAAGCATAAAATAAATTTCAAATTCAGTTCAGAATATAAGATTTAAATGCTATTTTGTTTTATGTTATTTAACAGTGTTTTCACAATTTCATACAAAACAGGATGGCGTGATTTTATATGTATACAAAACCTGTTTGATATATTTATTTCGATAGAAAGAAGTCACTTTATGTGGAACTTTTGTCGAATACAAAATTATAATTTTTCAAATGTAGTAAAAAATTGTCCTTTGTTAGAATCGGAAGAAAAAAGATTTATTAAATCTCTGCACTATATTTAATAAAATTCTGTGTGTATCATTTTATAATTCATTTATTTATAATGCAAATTATTAATTTTTCTCTAAACCTGAGCCAAAAAAAAAAGTAACAGCAACAAAACATTTGTACATTTCAAAATTAATAAAATATATTTCATCTGTTATTTTTTTATGATGACATAAGTTCTGAAATTTATGTGGAATGAAATATTCATTTATATAAATGATCACTTGTAATTTCTTAAGTTTTTAATTTTATTTAGCTACCATTGTACATTCTTGAGGATAACAATTTCGCTGTATGTTTAAATGCAGCGGAAAGGTCTTCTCATAGTGTATTCGTAGAAACATCTGATGGGCGGTAATTTGTATCTAGTCTGGGGACTGTTGACCGCCCTTGGTGTAGAGGAGGAGTAGAAAAAAAAATCTCGCATTTCCAGTTCATCTCTCTTGGAAAAGCTGTGTGCTTTTTCAACGACTTATTGATCTGTCTGTTGTCGCTTTTCAAAAAGTCTTACATATAGAATGAAACCACCCAGAGGATTAAAACCAATAGTATCACTAGTGAGGAAAAAAAATTTATGCCAATTCGCCTCATTCAATTCCCGTCTTTGTATTATCACGGAAATCCACAGTGATTACCTCTTTATTAGCAATTCTCAACGGTAACCTCTTTAAAATTGAAACATCTTCTGTTGACGCTGCACCGCAATCCCAGTCTGTTCTCCCTTCAGAAGAAACAAGTTTTATAACCTCGTGATTCAGATACTGCTGCCTGTATGGTCTCTACAGTTTCGGAAGACGACATACATTAATGTCCATCACATTGTCCTTAACATATAGCATGTCCGAAGATTTAGAAGATTCACCTGAAATTACTTGTTTCTCTGCCATCTATTAAATCCCGAAAGAAAAGAATATATATATATATATTATTTCCATGAAATACAAACAGTTGTTATACGTTTTCTCAACGGCTTTTTCCCCTCCATTTACTTGTTTTCCTCTGATATCTAACTTAATTGCAGATATTGTATGCATTTTTAAAATTCAAACCTTTTTTATGCAATATCTAAGCACTTTACTGACACGGTTTTCTTTTCTATTAGTATACATGTCACTTGACCGACCCGGTTTCCTTTTCTATTAGTATGCATGTTCCGTGTCCACCCTTTGCACTTTAGACGTATTTTACACCTAACATGTTAAGACTTGATAGTGATCTTGTTTAACATAATCTTCCAATCAGTTTTAACAAAATATTTTTAACCTTTTTTTTTTCTTCTCTGATTTCACTGTGAATAATTACAAAATGATTTTAGAATTTTAGCCATTTCCAAACTTTTCAAAGACTAGATGCCATCTATATCATTGCATTTAGATTTTTTTTCTAAAGCATTTCGGACATCCTTTGTACAAAGTTTGTTTTTAGAGTGTAATGAGTCTTTTCACATTCAGCGACAGGTTATTATTATTCATTATTATTTTAAATTCTTCTTCGTTATTATTTTAAAATATTACTTTTGTCATCCTTTTTATTATTTTAAATAAAGCCGGCTTTTACAATGTCCTCGTACTTCAACAATGTCCTCATTCTTTCAGAAAATGTTTTGTACAATTTCAGAGCTACATTTAGAGAAGATGCATATTTTGTCAACAGTCTCCTGCCACCCTAGAAATCTCACGATATTCCTTACCTATAAATCCTTTCCATACATATTATTCATCATCCAATGTTTGCTGATCATTGCTAAAAATATCATCATTTCAGACCTGTTTATTCTAAATTCAAAAAAGGATTCTCTCTGATCATTCACTCCTATGTGTGCATCTTTCAAAATTCATTCGTCTATTTTCATATTTATAGCCGTAATTACTGCACATAAATAAAATTTATCATTTATTTATAGTTATATAATATATACAAATTCAATATGTACTCTAAAATTTTTTTCCTCTCCATCTTCTGCATCCATCGTCTACTTTTTAATATTTTAGGTTTATGACAAATTCATCTATAAGAGTTTAGATATTATCTTATATTGAAGTCGTATATAGGAATTTTAGGAAATAAGAGAGTTGACTTAAGAAAGCAGTGGCTAATCGAATAATTATTTAATCTTTTCGACCTGACTTTTGTATGATTAATATTTTAAATCCCATATAAAAGTGGTTGTTTCTATGATAACCCGTGTAAAAGATGGCTTTATATACCCAATAAGGGATGACTATGCGATTAATTTCTGACATACATTTAATATATACAGATATTAATACAAGAATATATACAAATTTAATATGCATTTTGAACACCTCTTTTCCCTAGCAATTGAAATCTAAATTTGATATAGAACTATAGTTATAATTACAAGATCACATATCAAATTTAAGTCATTGCGTGTTTGAGTTATCGCGCTTACGTGCATACGAAAATAAAGACCGACAGACGATCAATCCCTTATTGGATTTGGTTTAAAATTTGCTACTGATCTATAGTTCAGATGCTAAATCTGTGTACCATATTTTATTTATTTATTTTTATTTCTGTTGGTCTTGTAGCTCTTACGTCAGTACTCGATAGTTATCGAAGTTCTGTCCATTTATACTGGAATAGCTGGACAGACATATTTTATGAACGAATTTCACTCGAAATTTGTAGATTTCTATCAAAGTCCAAAAAAGGAGAAAAAGACCAAACATACCAAATTTCACCCATCCATCTCAAAGTGTTTTTGAAATAATCTTGCTCGCAAACAACCGGACGGACAGTGGAGACATATTTCCAAAAAATTGTTTTTCAAACTCGAGGAAGTCTGAAATTTGAAGATTCGTCAAAATCTCAATTTCGAATTTTTTTAAAAATTGCAGTTTTTTTGTATGCTTTATATAGCAGATAGTAAAATCTTGTAATAGGACAAGTGACGAAATCTATGATAGAACAATGTCCAGACAAATGAATTTTCTAAGGATCAATTTCGTTCAAAATTTGAAAATTTACAAATTTGGTATAAAGACCACCTTCCAAATTTCATCTGTCTAGCTCAAAGTGTTTTTGATTTATTGTGTTCACAGACAGACATAGTCTTAAAATTGTGTTTTCGGACATGGAGAAGTCTAAAACATGGAGATTTGCCAAAATTTCGTTTTCGAAATTTTGACAATCACTATACTTTCCCTTTAAATATTTCGTATAAAAACGTAAGATTTTATATTTTAATTCCTCGTGTGATCATTTATCTTTCTTTAGCTTCATGTGTGTGTCATCACCATGTTTCGGTTTTTCTGTTCCTAATAGCTTTTTCCAGTTTTAGAATGGGTAAATTTTAGATGTATTATAGATTACTTACAACTGGGTGGTGCAGCATAGTAGAAATGACTATATTTTCGTTGAAAACAATAGATGCAAGATGTTATTAACTTTTTACAAGATATTGCAAGGTATTTATTTTTAAAGTATGTGGAAATATTGTTAAATTTTGAAATCTTAGTAAGTTGAAAACGACGTTTTCTCCTTTTGTAAGAAAGTGTAATTTATCATTAATGTTATTCTGGGTAATATATGAAACTCCTCCTGTTTCCTGTTCCCAAACAGTCCTGTTTCCCAGACAAGCTGGCATAATCGGTTATTTCATTAATTTTCCGTCATTACAATTGAAAATACACATGTAGTATTGACATTTTTTTTCCCTTCCGTTTTGTTTCAGTGTTAAATTTACTTCATTTTGATTTCTTGCTTGCTTTGACTATTCAAGTCTCTCCTAATTTAGAAGTCATGGCGAACATCATTTGTGAATGTGTCGATTCGGTGTTTTAAATTCAATAAGTCATTTAGAAAACGCTAGAAAGTTCTGTTTGCAAAGATCCTTGCTTGTCCTCTTTCTTTATATTGGACATGATTAAATATTGAAAGAAAGTTCAATGGAAATATGAAAAACTCACAATTGGAGATTAGAAAATGAAAATAAATTGGGTTCATTGAAAAAAAAATTGTATTAAATGAAAAAAAAAATTGTTAATAAGATGCAGGGATTTCATGTATTTTGGTCGATATAGAAAATGCTTGGTTGTCCTGATTCTTTTGTTATCAGGTTAGAAACATTAACATAGAAGGACCTCGTTAGAAACATTAACAAAACTTAACATTAGGTTTCTTCTTGTTAAAAGAAGCGTTTGGTGTATTACACTGAACTGGTTAATGCATGACATAATTCATTTGCAAAATGCAATTCTTTAAAAAGGCATATTGTATTAAAGTTCATCGCGAATGCAAACAGTCTCTGGATGTACGAGTACGAGTCATGTACGAGTTTATCAGTTTAAAAATTTTATCAGGTTTACCGATTTTATCAATTTTATATCAGTGGGTTGAAGTGGTTGTAGTGATTTTTTTATCGGTCGAAGTGTCTGGCTTTTGGGATTGATTGTTTACTTTTACATTGCTTAATGTATTGGTAGAATGAAGCATTTACTGAAAAATACATATTTGGAAGAAATTTTAAAGCTCGAACCTATTCGGTAATAAGGCTGGGCAGTGACCGAACTTCATCATTGCAATATATCACCCAAGATAAATCGATATTTCTCTATATATCGCAATTTTATTACTTATTTCAGTAGCAAATTATTAAAAAATGTTAACACCAGAACTTCTCCAGAAAAAAAAAATGTTCCTCTGCTAATCCTCGTTTGTATGATAAAATATTTGTGCTTTTCCTTGTAATAAAATAATATTAATATCATTTCAGTAGAATGTTGAGTATTAGTTTTGTCTATTTCCCAATATGTCATTATATTTTATTTCTTTATTAATGGTGTAATTTTTAAAATGTTATCTTCTTTAATGCTAATTTAGAACATTTCAATTTCTTTCATCCCTCATAGACACACACAAAACAGTTATGCCTTTCGCATGCTAAATTAAATAGTTTTGATGAATCGCGAATTCGGAATTGAAAGAGTAGTGTAATGAACGCCACGATCCGACATTAGTCCACGTCTAACATTTTTCTGTTTTTGGAATTCTCGAACAACTGCAGCTGCATTGCTCTTATTTTGATAAAATAATTATACGAGGAGAATCTTTTCTTTCAAAGTTATCATTTTCCACAAAGCGTAGATTCTAATGCTTTTCAGAAACAATAAACCTGTCCAGTATAAAAGGAATTGCAGATACTTTTTGTTAGCTTGTTTTAAATCCTATGTTGATGTGAAGCATATTTCAGGGAGTTCGAACCTATAACATCATTGCCATTTCTACATAGTACGTCGAAACTTTGAATAAAAATTGGTTTTCAACAAGTGTTAGTTAAATTTTATAATTTTGTGTGTTTCGTTTGGATTGACCAAAATTGATAGAATGAATCTGCAGCAATTTTGTTACCAACTGTGAAATAAATTTCCCTTTATTTTTTTTACAAAAAAAAAAAAAAAAAAAAAAAAAAACGCTTGGAAAAAGTCGCTTTAGATACTAGTGCAGGCCATCTATTGTCATAAATTTGATTTTTTTTTCGAATTTTGCTGAGCACATCACTTGTATTACATACCAGTAAAATTAATTTATTTAGAGCCATAGAACCGGTTCTAGAGCCTTCTGAATAGGCGAACTTTAATTATAGCAACCCTGTATGTAGAAGCAGATGAGATAAAAAGTAAAAAGGATAAATATCACAACATAATATATTCCGATAATATACGATGAGAAATAAATCCGAATAATAAAGGTTTATCAATCCATCAACATATATGCATCTTCTCGCAGTGCGTTCAAATCGATGTCTTTGAATCAACCTGAAAGTATTAGATTTTTTCTCGATGGCAGGAGTGCTCTATCAGAATCAAAACTTCGATCAATTTCGAAAGCTCTATAAGTATCGAAAATAGCCCAATCAGCATCGAACGCTTGATTAACATCAATGAGCATGAAAATTTAGGTAATGGTCAAATGACATGTGAACCGATCTACCGCTAAAACTAACCTTCATCTTAAATTAAAAAAAAAACCAAACCCGTAATTTAATGAACAACATGCTATAAAACTTGCTAATAAGTCAATATTCAGAATTATTTTGTAAATTATCTCAAACAACGAAAGTAATACAATTTAAGCCTTATACTTTTAATACATAAACATAGAAAACTGAAGGATATTATAAGTACTTAAAAAAAAGAAAAAAAAATTAGTTTATATGCCTATAACATTAAGAAGCGTAATGAAATTTGATAATATTTTTTAAAATTTATTCTATAATATATGTAATTATACATAAAAATTAAAAATTTTTTAATGAACAATAAATGCTATAACTAGAAAAAACTTTTATTCACTCAAATGGTATTACAAATTCAAAACTAAATGTGAAATTCATATAAATGTCAATTTACACGCTCGATATATGTTGCGCAGAATTTTGCAATAAAGAACCAACCACCAAGTAACTGAATTTTAGTTTCAATAAGTTTCATTATTGTGCAGTTTTCTATACAAAATTATTTCTTTGTACCACAAACTTTACATAAAATGCTGTAATTACATTTGAATTTAAAAAAAAATGTGTAATTTTTTATCATATTTCATCGTTTTATTTCATGTTTTTATTTCAAAACATGTAATTTCGAGTTGGCTTCTTAGAGGACAATTAAATTAAAATGGATTTTAGAAGGGTAAATCAATAGCAAAACATCCAATTGTAAAAACTCTTCAGACAAATGTAAAATGCAGCAATGATAAAATTTCGAGTAAATACTGTTAAGCATCGAAAACGAAAATTTGTGCATCGTGATTCATCGTTTTTGATATCGATAAATCGACTTTTTTTAAATTTTTTTTTCAAAAATTCATACTTAAAAGTCAGTTTTTCCGAACTATGGATGTTTGTTGATGTATTGAGAATCGACACAGCTCTAATCTGTAATTAAAATGTACTCGCTCTGGAAGGGATTAAAACTTAAAATAACATCAGCAGTAAAGCCTATTAATCCTTTATTTATCGGAAGTTTTGCTGTCCTTTAACTTTCCGTTCATTGTATGAAGTGTCTTGATTTAACTGTTTAAGTTGAAAACATACCTGCACGAATAATATTTTGACATTTAAAAGGCGAATGCAACCTCTGCCTGAAAAATTGAATAGTTAGCTACAAGTTGAAAAAGAGGGTACTAAAAAATCGTCCCCTTATCAATTATTATCTTTGTAAAAAAAAAAAAAGAAATAACCATCACTATTTGTATTTGGTTTATTTAGCCATAGATTCTAAGCTCAAGTCAAGGCCGCATTTTTTAAATGTGGGGTACCGAAATGTTGACAGCCATTCTAGGATGAAATTTTTCCAATGAGTTAAAAGTAGTAAAAAAAATGTAAAATTGGAAAAAGTAAAAATGTAAATTAAAATTATCGAATCTGAAACGTTTCATGAAAATTGAATCGATATCTAGTATTTATGTACAATTAATTCAATTTCATTAGCTTAATAAATTTCTTCCTTTCCGCTTTTTGTTATGAGACTATTTTTCATGCATAGGTGGGGCAGTGGAAATTTTTTGCAACTAAAATGGTTGTCTCAAAAGAAAAAGGGAAGGCGGAAAGAAAAAAAAAAAAGCTCTGCATTTCATTTGCTTCTTAAATTGTTGGAACTTGTGATTTAAGAGGTCTCCGTGGTTTTTCTAAAACTGGGACATATTGCTATTTATTGACTGCATAAAATTTCTTATAAATCGAGTTGTAACACGCTTGGAAGGGTCTAGAAACGAAAACACACTGTAGGAATTATGTTTTTATTGCAAAAAGAAACTACATCCTGGTCTGAGTGCTCTTTTATTTTTCTTTCAGTCGGAGAGCAAGTAATATTTTGCCCTTCTGAGAAAAACTTGGGAATGCGGTTCCCTTACGTATTGTACCTTTTTTTTTTTTTTTCGGGTGAGCTATTTCCATTTGCTGATCGTGTGTGTCTAAATGCTTTATATGCTGTCAGGTCGGAGTTGCCGTCATTTCCTCCATTTTGGATTCTCGGAAATAAAACGCAAAAACCGGAAATGAACCCTTACCTTCCTGTTATCCGTTCAGACTGGATTGTATGATTTTGTTTTGTTTCTTTTTAGGTCACGTATTTTCCTTTGTTCAAATTTTTTCATATGCATTTTGAAGTGTTATATGCCATGTTAGCTGAGCAATTTTTTTCAGCTCTCAACGTTATTTTGGTATGCGTCAAATAGAAGGAATAATCTGGATTGATTTAAAGTGTTTGGCATGTGAATAAGATCCTAGTTACTATACATCTCGGTCACCGACATCTTTCTGTGAAATCGGAATCATACAATAAAATATAAGCATTGGAAACATTGAGAGAGAATGCTTACTATTGAAGGGATTGCTTAATGACTGTGTAATTTAATGTCACTTAAGCAACTTAAATGCTTATAACTGCATTAAGAGAATATAGTAAGATTGTTTTGAATGCAAAAGTACCCGCCTTCATAGCATTTGCGATAAGGCGTTTGATGTACATACTTCTTAAAATCTAATCAAAGAATTTTTTAGAATTGTAATTCTTTGTGAATATGTCTGAATTTAAGAGACGAAGAGGATCATACATTTTGTCTGAAGTTTCTAGTTCGAGAAAATAATTGCTCATTCTTCGTCTACATATTGAACATTTATCTGTTCGTGAACTTTGGATTGGTAGTCCGAGGTAACGCATCCCATTCTTTTATACGTAACAACTATTTAAAATAGGATTTTGGCGCCAAATATGGGAGCTGTGTCTAACGCCCTTCCCCATTCTGAAATTGAATACGTATGCTCCAGTCTTTATTCGGGATCACCATTTATCTATGGTAAATGGACAATTCCGGTTTGGGTCATTGTATTTCATTTTTAATGACACTTTTTGTGTTATATAATTATCGGACTTAAGTCCATAATAAATAAATTAATGAAAGTAATAATTGAGGAAAGATAACTACATTGATATGATAAAAAGATTTCTGAGGAAATGTCGACATTATTCCCCTATCAGATAAATTTGCAATGAAAGAAATAATCAAAACAAGAAAAACTCGGAATAGCATCGATTTCTGTTTGCGAAATCATTTTTAACCAAGCCGTTAACGTTTCGAAGCGTTTCTCATGAACATTAGATGATTTATTTTTGTTTGCTCCTATTCTCTCTCCAAGTCTCTTTATTTACTATTTTTGTTACTTCGTATCACGTTTATTTTTCATTACAGTACGGAGAATATTTCACATTCTGCTAATTAGATTTTTGTGTTTTATGTACAGTTTGAATAAAAATCATGTTACATCTGACGTCGGAATGAAACACGATTGAGGCTCTAAAACACTGTCCTTGTATTGAAGAGCTACTCATAATAATTTCGCCACTGAGTGTGTATATTCATTTATTGTCCCTAGGTTATATATTTTTATGAATATTGTAATTTATTCTCTTAAGATAGTCTCAAATCAAAATATTTACAAGTAATGTTCAAATATTATCTTCTCTGTAAAATCTGTACATTTTTTTAAGATATGGTATTTGTTTCCAGTTATATAATTAATAATAAATATTCTGACTTTGATGCATGCAAAATTGTCAAGATAAACAACGACATAGAATATTTTTGATATTTACATTTCGTTCTTTCATTAATCGTTATTTCCACCTCTTACTTTTAAAAGTATTACTGCTTGCATGTATTTTAATCAGCGACATCTGTTGGTAGACATGTGAAGTATCTATATAAACAATGGTTTTGGTTTTTACCAATTTACTGTTATTTTATTATCATTTTGAAAGTTTTCCATTAAAAAGTTTAGTATTATTGAGTTATTAAATGTATAAAGCCCCCAATCATGGAACGTTCTAAATTGCATTTTGACAGTTATTGCGTTTTTTGTTTGATTTGAAGAAATCTTCTGCTGAAGCCCATCAGACACTTTTAAGAAACTTATGGTGATGCTGCTCCGTCATATTCCTATTGCCGGGTTTGGTTTCAACGATTTAAGAATGGTGATTTCTATTTCAGTTGCAAAGAACGGTCTGGAGGACCAAAAAAATTCGAAGACAATCAATTGCAAGACTATTGGACGAAAATGGGAAAAGTTATAGAAAATTATTGAATATATATATATAATATAATATAGTACCATTTTTTCTCAATAAATGCCTCTTTAAAGTGAAAAAAATTATCAAAATACGTGCAAGCACCTAAAAATACCCCCCCCCCCCCCACACACACTTAAATTCCTAGATGTTGGATTCAAAGCTGTGTTTAGAATACTTAATGAGTTTTATAGTGCAAATTAACGGAACTTTTAAGTTACTTTGTTTCGTTCTTCAATTTCAATAATTCTTTGCTTTATCTGTTTTGAAAGAAAACTGAATGCATACATACTTCCAAGCTATTGCGCACTTTTTTTTACACCAGTTATTCATTCACTTAAATAGACTGGTCCAGTTGCAGTTACTAATAATCCAATTTAAATGCCATTTAAAATGAATTTTTATCTCTAAAACAAATATTTCTCCGAAGAATATTATTCATTTGTAACTTTTAAATCTCATTTTTCAGTTTGGCCGCTCATAATTTTAACCCATTAACTGCCAAATATTTTTGGAAATTTTTGGCCGAATGTGTTGTATATGTGTACAAGAAGTTGTGTAGCAATATAATTATATTCAAATTATGTTTTGTTTTGAAAATATTTGATATTTTTGAAAAAGGGAATCTTTATAAAATGATCAGTAAAATCATTTCAATTAAAAAAGAAACCAAGTAACATCGTTACAATAACCTCTTGAATTGCGTATTTATGTACGGCGTTTCATTATAATATAGAAATGAAACCAAAAATATAATGCTTCAAATATGTTAATTCTGTCCCATTCAGCTTACAGAAGAATTTCCATTTTGTTCGCTTGTTCTAAAGAAACGAAGCACAGAATACACACTCTCTACTACACACAATGTTGAAAGATAAATATAGAATGAAACTAAAATGTGAGGCATATCAAATACATTTTTGGCGCCGACTGACGTATACATAAAATTCCTAAATGGAGATCGTGGCAGCTAACGGGTTAAACATTTTGCATAACACTCATTGTATAGGCGTTTTATCTTTGCTTGAAGTCTACCCGTTTCATTTGAAAAATGGGTAAATGCTGTACATCACTCATAAAGTCCGTTTTTTATCGGAAGAATTATGTAATATATCCCCAAATGCTTCAAATGATATTAGTTTCTTCATATTGTTTGCTCTGTAATACGGATTGTAACTTTCATTTTCTTTTTTATCAGTTTTTAAAAAATGAATAATTATGAATTTAATTTGTTCATTGAAATAATTTGTCCAATGTTTAAAATGAAAACAGTTACTAAAAATGATTTTGTGTTCTATGATTGAAGAAATTCCCTCACTTTCCAAATTATTAAGAGTGCATTATAGATAAGGAAATTTTCTTGTTTTCATATTCCGTCAGGGTTGGATTTGCTTTGCAATTTCTCTCATTAAGAGATTTTAAAAACAAGCAGTTATTTTTCTTTTCTAGAAATTGTTTTCAGCTACCAACTGATTCGCCCATTTAAATAATTGGAATAATAAATTAAATTGATAAAAAAAAAACTTTGCGTCTTGTTTAAAATAGTTAGCAATATGATTGACATTGGTCATTCTAAGTAAAAACTACTCAATGAAAGATTTTCAGATTGATCAATTTGTCAAATAAATTACTGATTTTTCTTAATGAATAAACTTAAAAGTTATAAGATTGAACTTTTGTAAATTAAATTAAATTAAACGTTAAAGAAAGAAAAGAAACCGAAATTTTAACGATTTCAAATGCATAGTTATGCTACAAAACATAATTATGATCGTAGGAGGGTCAAAGTTTCAACTTTAAGTGCATCACTTGAAACTTTGAAGCCGCAGTAAGTGATAATATTTTGCCTTGTTTCGATTTTTAGTGTCGGCAAATATAGAGAATTAGTGCTTTGCTGAACACAAAAAGTGGATGCATAATGATTCTTGTTTTCAATTAGATGTATCGATCCTGAATAGTGGCCTCCATCTTACTCCATCTCCATACGACGGTGGGAGGAAGGAGCAGAATTTCTTGACTTATTCGAGGAAAGTAAAGAATTGATGTGAATGGTACGCGATGCTTTCGAAAAATTTTTCATTTACCATTTATGCCCTTCAGAACTCAAACTCTTATCGTTGGTTATTGAAGAAAATGTGTGTAAAAGCATCAGATCTCTGCGTAATTTCTAATTAAATCAGAATTTTATTAATTTGCCCTTTGAAAGTTATTCTCTTGCTTGGAAGAGCACCTGTGCCAAATGGGGAAGGGGGTCTATAGATTTTTGTAAAGAATGCACTTAGGTATTCTACTTATATATATATATATATATAAAGAGCGAATGATTTTTCAAAATCTAATGGAAATTACTCTGAAAGATGACGTATACTTAAATATCTGCAAAGAAATGAATATTGTTTATAATATTCCTCTGGAGCAATTCGTCGCAATTTGGAGACCTAACGTCCTATATATATTTTTCACTTATAAAGTATCTATTAAATATTGGAAAAATATCGCAAGCCAATAAAGTAAAATTACAGTGTAACTCTCAGGATTAGATCCCCGTTTGAAATCCCCTTGTAAATAAACATTGCTTTATGGATTATCAGGCTTCGGCATCCTAAGTGACAATGCGTGAGTTTTTGTTCGTAAATAAAAATTTGTAATTTTCAACAAAATGTGTTGACCCAACCTTTGTTGATTTGTGAGTATACTGATAAGCTTATACAAGGAGATAATATAAAGAATTCATTATAGCATGTTATTTTCAAGTTACAACATTCAGAAATTGTTTATTTTTCAATAAGGTTCTGATGCAGTTCTTATTGATTATATCTATTTGTTGCGTGTAAAATAAATTTTGGGAACATTATTTATACTTTTGATTTTGTAATTTGTAGCAAATGAAACGTCAAGACGGAAGCAGTGGTTCAGAAACCATTTACATTTTCATCACATCACCTAACGTTTTGAAATGTGGAAATCTCGACAAATTACCATTTTTTTTAAGCATTTGAATTATCTTAAATCATCTGCAACACCAAGATTACTTTTCATGCTACAGGCATTTCTTTCGAAACGCGAACAGCCATCGCATTTGAAATAGTTCAAGGAAACTTCCTTCCTCAAATGATGAAAATATTCTCACCGTTCCGAACTGTGTAAACATCTGGCGGAAAAAATTTGCAATTTCATGCCGTCCGATTTCGTTTTCATTGCTCATTTTATGAGCAGAGGATTTGCAAACAATTGAAATGAAAACAAGAAGTTATAATAAGGATTTAATTGGAAAGCCCGGCATTTTTCCAAAGCACTTTAGATGAAATTTTGTTCTTAATGAAATCGATTATTATTGGTATTGAGATCACTTTAAACCAGCAAAAAGAAAAATATTAATATTAAATAAATGAAATCAAATTTCTCTGTATCTAATTTTATGCAACCATATTAAGATGCAATGCTTGCAAATATGAACAAATATGTTTGAAATGAAAAAAAGCGAATTATTATTTATATGTATCGCTGTTATAAGAGATGAATCAGCGCATTTAAAAGTATTGAATGAATCAATTAACCCGCAAAAATTGTCCGATGCCGTAGAAAATAGATTTCCATCTCGCATCAATCGCTATTGGATAGTTAACTAATTATGCTTTGAAATCAAAGCTTACAAATGATATGTTTATGAAATTAAAAAAAAAAAAAAATCCCGAATTAGACTTGACATGTAGGTATTTGTCACGCAGTGAAAAAAAAAGATATTCTTTCTATAAATGTATAAGTATAGTTCAGAAACGGATTGTAAAACCCTCCGCGTTTTTGCTCTTGCGTTAGGATGGGTTTAATTCTTCAAAATAGGGGTGAAAAGAAAGATGAAAGGAGGAGATGTTTAAAATTGACTAGTATGTAATAGGGAAAATCCAAGGTCAAAGGGAGTACCGGAAATGCACTCATCGTTCCGCGTCTCACCCCTTAATGAGATGGAGTCGTCGAAATGTGGTCGTCTCAGAATCCGTTGACGAACTATGCCTATTTGTGTGAGTTCATACTGATTGTTCGATATTCATACTAGTCGTCCAATTAAAAAAAATGATTTATTTATATTACTGAGCTTTTCTTTAGATTCTTAGAATTTCCAGATTTTTTTTTCAATTTAATGTTTTGCATTCAACTGTATTTTTCAAAATAATAGGAAAAATTTAAGCTCATGTACATTCTACCTTCTACATATAAACAGTTCGCCCATTCTGGTAAATATGATTAACTGTGCCACTCATGATTTTATTTCTTCAGTCTGATTACACTTTTGGAAAATGAAGGAAATGAATAAAATCTTCGATGAAAATAAATGTTTTATAAGAACAGTTGTTTCTACCTCGAATATGTCATAATTATGTTAAAAATGTAGTTCGGCATGAAATTGCAATCAAGAAATTTTTTTGTTATCCCTTGTTTCCTCCTCTAATTCTTTGAAGTATTCTGAGTGTTTCCTTCCTTTAATTTTGTCAAATTATGCTCATGATGAACAACATAATATCTATAATGTATTCAGTGCTATACTTCCTATGATTTGGTAATTTAGGATGTCAGTAAGATTAAACATGTGTGAATAAAAAAGAATTGCATTTATTTCTTTCTTTAATAGTTAAGTATCCAGTTTGATGACAGAGCAACATCTACATTTGAGTATCCTTCTGAAAATGCTAGTCCTTCTCCTAGAGAAGAGGTTGATTCCTGGAAAAATTCTTCTTTCAATTCTCCAACAGCCTTGGGATCAGATTCCAGTTCTCGTAAGTACTGATAAGTTTCTTTCTTTCGAGACTTATGATTATTTTCTCTAGAATCGGTAATAATCATGGTATATATTTTTAGTTATTTAAAAAGTGTTGAATAAAAGAAATTTGTGTACACATTTGTATACTTTGTTTTAATGTTAATGGTATCTTATTGTTAATGGTATCATCGAATCTTATTTATAAAATTGTAAGTTTGTTAATGGTATCGTAATAGATTATTTATTAATGCATCGTATTTTGTTTATGAAATTGTAAATTGAATAGTTTCGTTTTTAACCATTAATTCGTTTAATCAGTAATTCTCTAAAATTACATTGAATTAGCATGGCATGTTGACACATTTCTTTTGTATACTAGCACAATTTTTCTTTGTATACTAGGTCAGTTTTCCTTCGTATATTACACCTTTTATACTGTCAATAATTCTTAAGACATTTGGGTTTGCAAACTTTTCTTCCATGATATGAATACTGTTATGCAAATTATATTTCATATTTAAATCTTAATTAATCATTCCAGATTTAGTCAAACCATAAGTTAGTTTTTTTCATTTGATAAATTTACATTTCGTTAATAGTGTATAAAAATGATTATAGAAGGAAGATTTTTCTTCCTTGATATCTCAATTTGCATAATTTTTAATTACAGAAAAAATATTATTTTATCATGTGCTTTTTCTTCTGGAAATTTGAATGATTTTTTTTCCGAACTTAAATGTATGTCGGTAATATCATTACTAATTTGTTTTAGAAAAGGAATACATCGGACGAATAATTGTGTGTGCATGCTGGAGGGGAATTGTCTTTGTTGGATAAGCAGATGAATTGCTCGATCACTGAAACGAAATGTAATTGGTTGGGGTTAGAGGTCCTAAGGGGGGGGGGATGGCACCTCGTAATTGAGGAGGAGAATCTTCCGGCATGGTAGTTGAAGGGTGCACAAAAAGGTGGTGGTCTGGCTCGTCCCACCCGTGACGGGGGATGTACTTCCTTAGGGAAGTGCTGTACCGTGGCCGGTGATGGTCCGTACGACTCAACCACTGTTCTCGTCAGTGTTGTTGTGACAGCGGTCTGATCATTCAGATGTTGCCGCGTGCCTTCCGGCGAGTCGGAGTAGCCAATTTGTGCTTGTGGTTTATAACATAACAAGTATTGTGAAAAAAAAATGTTACCATTTGATCTCGACGAGTTTAATTTTAAACCTTTTAACGACATATCCGGTAGTGAGGTAGAAATTAGTTCAAATTCCGTAGAGGAATCATATGAAGCAAATTATGTAAAATATATTTCAGCATAAAAATACATTATTAAAATACCAAAAATATTAAAATGAACTCAAATTTTGCAGTAAGAAATAAACGAAATAAAGCTATGCCAGAGGACATTAATGCAGAATAGAAAGGTTTGGGATCTGGGCAAACCATATTTGAATATGAAAGTTGTAAAAAGCAGGCGGGTTTATAATGTTAAACATGATGAGGAAAATGTGAGGAAATTTCAAAGTTTTAGGTAAAGATTTTACTGACGTCTTTGCATCACTTGTGAATTTTTATATAACATTTTTACTTGTTTTGTTAGTATGTACTTTATATCGATTTTAAAATGGTTCCACCTTAAAAGGAGCTTTTTTTTAAATTATTATTTGGAAACCTTGATACTCTTATGTATGTGAAGCAACCTGAAGGCTATGCGGTAAAAGGATGCGAAGATTATGTTTGTATACTTCATAAGTCTTTACGGTTTGCATTAAAGTGGGAAAAAGTGAACTTAGAATTAAACCAAATTGTAATAAAACTTGGTTATCATGAAAATTAACTGTGACCAGCTTAGTTTATAGTCAATGTAAATTTTGAGCTAAAAAGGAATTGTTTGCATTAGAATACAGACATAAATAAGCTTAAGGTAAGATTTAAAAATTTTTTCTAAAAGGCAGGTTACATTACCTCTTAAAATAAATTAGGTCTTAGCAGATGGAGTAAAGGATAATGAGATACAGGAAACGAACTCGACGAGAAAAATAGTATATAGAACTTTAATTGGATCTTATATTTTATTGCGAATAGGGCGGCCGGATAGTTGTCATGAAACACCATGCCAGAAACACCATGTCACAATTTTGTAATGAATATACTTATCATTCGACTGTTGTTGTTGCTATATTAATTTAAGTATTTGAAACCAGGTATTATGAGACAGATTTGCCTGATGCTCTGAAATCTGAATCTGTACACATAGTGTGTTAACTATGTATTCAGATTCCAGTTGAGGGTGTAAGTTAAATTTAAGACATTCTCCAAACAGCTGCATTGTCCCCTCCCTTTTTTTTTTTTTTTTTTTTTTTTTTGTGGAAATGTACCAATATCTTGGAAATCTCTTGGAATGTAAACTGAATTCATAGCTTGAACTGAAAGTGAAAAATGTGTTATTTAGTATTCAAGAGTTTAAAAGGAACATGATTTTGATTTCAAACTTCCTAAATTGCTCTGTGAAAATCAAGCAGCAGTTCATTTTTTGAAAAATGATGTTATGAATAGTAAAACTAAAAATAGGTATTAAATATAAATTTATATGAAAGTTATTAAATGATAATGAATTTCAGCTAAGATATTTAAATTATAAAAATATGTGACTGATTGTTTTATGAAATCACTTACAAAGGAAAAACATATTTCTTTATCAAATATATAATTAAAACGGCGTGAGTGACTGATGGGGCCGAATGTATGATATGCAAATGAATTGGTCAGTCTCTAAAATGAAATCTAATTGTTTTCCACAGCTGGAAATACAGCAGTATTTTAGTATTGTGTTTGGTTATCATATCACATTTCTATTTTTGTTTTTAGTTCTCTATCTGCAGGCTGGTTGCAAGGAATGCTGCAGATTGTTAATTATATTCTTTTTTAAACTTCTTTATTATAGTGTTATATATTTTATCTACTTGGTGTTTAAAATGCACTAATAAAATTGGGCAGTATGAGCCATCATTAATCATAATCATATTTGCAGTATTTTTCAAAAGATATTGATATTCATAGGCATAGGACAAGTTAGTTGGAGTTTACTTGGAACTTTTAGTGAATACTTCCAGTTACTTTTAGTGAATATCGTTATTACCAATTAGGTAGTACTGCTGATGCCTTCCCAATTTAAATGGATTCATTGCCTAGCAAGCTAGATACTAAAGCTGTAAAATTTATAGCATTGGTTAAGTTAGTTCAAAAGTTATTAAATATGAAACTGAAAAAAAAAATGCATAGTCAATTTTTCATGTATAATTATTTCCTGAATGGTGTATGAGTGTCTTTGCTTAGAACAGTTGTGAAAGAGTTGTCATGCGACAGTCTTATCTTCTAAAGTTCCAAATTTGTTAGCTCATCTTTATTAATCTTTCCTGTAGCCTAAAATATGAGTTCAATTTATCAAATTAAAATCAAAATGCATCGTAAAAATGTCAATGATTTCTTACAAGTTTGCTTTGGAGTAAAAACTTATTAAATGAATGTGTGTGGCATATGCCTGGAGTTATGTAATAAGCTGAGAAGCATTAACAATTATAAATATTTCTGAGAAAATTACTTTCATAAGCTTTAGATATAAAATTTCGGATAGCTTGATTTTTGTATTTAAGTTGTACTATCAGTTTTAGATTTTTTTTTATTACTTTAATTATCCTTTGAAATGTTCTTCAAAGTTTTAATATTGAAAGCAACTCGCCATGAAAAGTAATTAATAAAAGTGTAAAGAATTAAAGATAATTAATTTATAAATGTGTAAAGAATTAAAGATAATTAATTTATAAAAGGAAAATTCTAGTTTTAGTCTTTCAATTGTTTTGTTTCGTTTGAAGTGCAAATTGCCTATTTCGCTTGCAGTAATTTTGTAAATCTATTAATTTTAATTTTCACTCCTATGTATTTGTAAAATATTTGTAACAGACTTATATATACATAAACAATAAACCATATGTGAGAGATGACAATTGGAAAGTCTTTACTTAATTTTTTTTTTAAGTGAATTATATTTTAGTGTGCCTGTGACATTCTGTGTTTCATATGGGAGGATCAATAAACTTTATGCTTAGTGTCTTGTCCTTTAAGTCTAGTATTCTAAAAATTTGCTATATATTTTTATATAATTTTATATATAATATAATTTTTTACATTTAGTTTGCTTTTTAATGTTACCAAAATATAGTGTCCTATTTTTAAAAAATTATATTTTCTATGCTTTTGTCGTGTTGACTGTGAACATTTTATTTTCCAGAATATAATGTTGATTTAAAATATGATTTTAATGGTACCAATTTTTAAAACATTAAGATGTTATTTCAGGCATTTAGCTTGAACTCCCTTTTCTTCTATTTTTAGGATTGGGATTATCAAATTATACACCCCAAGTTCTGAGTGGTAGTCATGAATTCGAACTAGGTGTTTCTCAGTCAAACCTCAGAGCTGCATCCTTGCCTGAAAATTGTCAAAAGGCTGATAAAGACCTTATAGTAGATGCAATTATTCCTGCCAATCCTGATGACACTGGAGGCTGGTCAGCAACTGAAACTGCAGATATTCTTTTTTAAAGTGAATATTTGCATTTCTTTCTGCATATTTTCATTAATTCAAAACATTAGTTCTTCATAATACCTGATTACTATTTTCTTTGCAGGAATGCCATCTATGAAGTTATGCTATTTTGTGCAAAGCAAAAGCTGTTTCATAATGACACTGATATTACTGACGGGGAATAAAGTTTTCATCATACAAGGGTTGAATTAACGTAGAATATTTCTTATGCTTACTATTTCTATCAGTTACAAAAAACTAAAAGTACTATCATGTGTTCCCCCCCTTTAGTCTGATATTATCTAATTTGGAAATCCATAGTTTTTCACCAAGTAACTGAAATTTTTAATATGCATCTGTATGCAGATACATTAAATTCAGTTTTGTTGCCAAAGATTAAATAATTTTAATTTAAAGGTGACATTTTTCATTTTGCATATTTTTTATATGTACATATTAGGCACTTTTATTTTATTTATGTGTGAACTGCATGTTTTTAATACTGGAAAATGCATTTCCGTTAGTCACAAAACATTTTATGCAAGTTCATAAATGACTTATAACGTTATATTACCAGTTGTCAAATCCTATTTAATTTACAAAATGATTCAAATGAGTATTTATAGGCCATATATATAGAATTTTACTATTTGATATTTCAGTTTTAGATGTAGAACAAATTTTATTTATTCATTATGTGAAGAATAAAAATTTGGTTCCTTTATTTGTCTTCACTATTTATTTAAGCTACTTTTTGTGTTCTTTTTAAGCAGTAGTCATTTCTCTTCATCTTATTTAAAAGCTCTCTTCCCATTTTTTGCTTGTATAATTTATTCATAAGGTAAATGCTGTTTTGCATTCTATCCTGAAGTATTAATATAAGATGGAAAACTTTCAGTGAGACGCTTGGTGAAAACCTAAGTTTGTTAGTTTTGTTGTAATGTTGTAAATGTACCTCAAAAATATCAACAAACCTATTCTAACTTTCTGATTTAAATCTTTCTTAATTTCCATAATTGTTTACGATAAATGTAGTTACATTCTTGTTTAAAGCCATAATCCATATATATTCCTGAAAATTTTGGCTGAAACGAAAATTCGAATGAAATTAGAATTTCTTTTGAGAGTTCTATTTTTATTTTCTTCGTATTGATTGCACTTTCATTAGTATTGATTGATTCAAGTTCAAATAACTCTTTTTTACTAATAGCTTATAGTTTTAGATATTTCTAATCACTTGTTCATTGTGTCAAAGATAGTGCATACTGTTGAAAATAGAATATTAATTTGTCATTTCCCATTCTTACATTTTATTTGTAGATTCTTATGTCTGTGTTGTTGTAACTTTATTTAAAAAAAAGGAATCGCTTTCAAAAGGAAAACAAAATATATTTTTTATGGAATTTGTTTAATATTCATAAGGTGGGTATTAATGATTTGTGCTTTAAAAAAATAGATTTTATCTTGTTATTTTTATGCAGCATTTCTTCTGAATTTTAAATATATCTTTTTTAAATTAGCAGCTTTCTTCCTGAATTAATATCTTCACAATATTATTTTTCATGTAAAAACAGAAATGCAAAAATAAGAACTTCCTTTGAAATATTTTTTGCTACACGATTTCACCCATTTCAAATATATTTTTCTGCCTTTTGAAGTAATTTTAGAGAACTACTAATTGTTATATTGTGCTCTAAGAGTTTAAATATGTATTCTATTTATGAGTACATATTTTATGAATATGCCTTGCTGAATTTTTGCATTTGTAACCCATCATGTGGTGCTATATCAGACTTTGTAAGCTGTTCTTAATAATATGTATCAAGCATGTAGTTTCCTTTAAATACTTTTTCTGAGAATACTATTTCTGATTTAAAAAGTAAACTATTCTTATGTGCGACGACTTTATCTTCTGTCTTGCCTTGATTATGTCAATGCCTTACATGAAATAATTCACTTGTAAGAATTAACATAAACTATGCCTTTATTCAACATAGATGCCATAATTTTTGGAATTTTTAAAATGTATTCTGGTATATATTTTAAACTTGATGAATATTGCTTATCTCAGCTAATGAGATTTTTTACTTTTTATATTATGAATTTGGTATTATTTTATTAATATGTAACTTTTATAGTGTATGGTAGATACGTAATCTTTGTACAAATGAATATTCAACTAACTGTTTATCAAAATCTAGGTAATTATTATTTTAAATATTTCTGATGCATTATGAGATGTTGTAATGTGAAATAACTTATCCTGTAAATGGTATACCACCCAATATTTTAGATGTTGCTTATGTGAGACAGTTTGATAACATAAGCTGATCAGTAACAGAAATTGAATCCACGTTTTTTACTTAAAATAGATTTTTAGTTTTAAAAGTAATCCACAACTTGCCTTATCTTTAAGCTTGTGACTAACATTTTTTTTATATATTTAAAAGGAAGTACTGTAAATAAGTTTAATATTAGCAGCAATTGTTTTGGAGCATTAAATGGAGGATCGGTCTTTAACGCTAAACGTACCGGCATTTCACCGATACACTTGAAAACACTAATTTTACCACTCGCAGTACGTTTAGAGTTAATCTTATCTTCTTATATCTTGTTCTCAAGTATCGATATTTTACATGAATAAATTTGCCCCGAACGAGCAAATTCTTCCATTAACTGTACATTCCGTCAAAAATGTATTTGAATTTTCTTATTGCTCACAGTCTACAAATCGTAAAATCAAGCTAATTGTGGCATTTGAGTTAATAAATTATTATTAAATATTTATTATGTTTTCTTATGAGTCCATTATTGTACTTATTTTCAAACTTTCCTTGGCAGCTCTCTCTCTCTCTCTCTCTCTCTCTCTTTCTATCACCTTTTTATTCTACACGATTTGTCACATAAAAAAATTCTTGGAATCGAACTTCTTTGTAATTTTCGGTAAAACAACCGAAGATGTACAAGAATTAAGTCTTGTGTGATGCCTCCATATACATAACTTTTGAAAGTAGGTCATTTTTATAACATTCCAGTGCCTTTTACATTTCATTCGCAGTGACTTAGTCATTCATTTTACCCCGAGCGTATCTTAACTTTGCGGCTATCCATAATTAAAATTGAGATATACCCATTTGAAGCCCCTCCCCTCTTGTATATCGGAATTGCTGTGAACTAGAATTTCGAAGATCGCATGCTTCGATATTTCATTATGTCACATTTTATATATAGATTTTTTTTTTAAGTTGTGGAATATTCTAAAAACATAAATAATTATACGAAATAAAAATATTTCCTTAGTTTGTTTTTTAATAGGCAAAAATGGTAATTAAATGGCTGTAAATGCCAATTTTCTATTTATTAAATATTCCTTGTGTTAACTTTTTTATATCTCGTTTTGCATTGAAATATTTCGTCATGCTTATTTAACAGGTTAACTGCAGAATTTATTCCTTTCATATATTTATTATTTTCCTTTATTGTTTCATATTTATATAAAATCATATTTATACAACTGTTTCTATTCATATTTCGTTGAATTTAACTTTCAAAAATTCTCCTTTATTTTATAAATTAATGATTTAACAACTAGGACTACCCTTTTTTCTGATCCTATTAAGTTTCTATCATCTCTAATGTATTAAGTTTAAAACTAAGAAAATTGAATCGAATGTTTGTTATATCGATTTTTACGCTTGTTCTCTACTCTGTGTATCATAATTATTTTGAAAAGAAAACATTAATTATTTATTTAAAATGTTCAATTTTTTTATTTCAGCAATACTTTTTTCCCAACTAATACGTATAATAGCTCCTCGAAAAAGATGAAAATGGCAAAAATCAGCATGTATTAGAATTTTCTGTTTCTTAAACTATTGAGCTGAAATTATTTAAATTTTGCACCTCGATTTTTCAGTTTCTGCTTTTCCGACTAGTATCTAAATTTTTGTTTTATTAATAATTGTTAAATATAATTAAAATTCTAAAATATTTTTTAAATAGGAAAAAGTGCACAATTTATTTGTTTAATCGACAATTTAATGGAAGGAAAGAATTGTTTTAATTGATCAGTTATATCTGGGGTATATCGAAAAATCTGCAAATTTCATTTAACTTTACTATATTCGAATTTCAATTTCTCATAAATTCGACACTCGTTTCATTGAAATAGAAAAGTTTTATTTGCATTCGAACTAATTTTATTTGCAGAATATGAATTTGCAATTTAAATTGGTTGTTTCCATTAAAAAAAATAGTTCGTATGAATTTTTATATGTAGACGTCCCCCGGCAGAAACAAAAATTGCATACATCTTTAAAGATAATTTTTCTAAGATGACTTTCTTTTGATTTTAATGTGCGATTAACAGCTTTTGAGTAACTAGTAACGTTCCGATACATTTTTGACATCCTGTGTTAACTTCTTTTATTTGGTTTAATAGAAGAAATTGTTTATTGAAGTCTGTTTTATTATTCGATGCATCGATCGATCGATAAATTTTACAAATGGTTAAATGTCTGAAATCAAAATGCTGAGTTGCAATGTGATACTCTGTTATCTTTTAAATCATTCCAGTTTGCTAATATTTTTACTTTTCTTATGGTTTGTTCTCTCCTCTAAATTAATCTGTTCTTCAATTCACGTTTCTCTGCTAACTTTTAATAGATAAAAACGTAATCGGTGACTTTTCTAATTCTACATCTTTATGTAGCCACAAAGCCATTGTAAAAATTGTCCCGATATTGTTAGATGATAGAAGTGTACAACTAAGAACATTTTCTACTTGATCATTCTAAATGTAAATATTAATTATATCGTGATTATTTTAATTAAATACACTTATTTCATTTTCTTGATTTAAAATAGTATCTGAAAAGTAGTTACTATTTTTGAAATGGAATGCATTTTACGCACTGTGTTGTTAAGTTTCTCCTCCCTTCCCCCATACTGCTAAAATTCTTCATAGTGAACTTGGGAGCAACATTTCATTACTGTGTGTAGCTTTGTCGTTCTTGTGTAATTGTAACTAATTTATAATATTATGAAACTGGCCTCATTTATAGAAATGCTGTGGTAATAATCCGACAATAGCCTAAATATTCATAAAATTGTATTAAAAATTATAAAATAATTGTGCTGAAAGATGAGGTTTAAAGTAAAAGTAAACTTTTTCAAATGTCTTTTTCAATGCATAATTTACCATTTATAATGGATTAGCTTCATCTTAATAAATTATTTTGAAAACTTGAAAACAAGGAATGAATTTTGGCTGTTGCTAAAATATGTAACTGTAAATTGAGAAACTGCTCCGACGTAAAAATATGTACTTTTTATTTAAAATATACGTTTTGATAAATAATAATTTCTGTGCTATGCGAATTCTGTATGATTTAAAATGACTTTTCTTAGAATACTTCCAATCATCTTTTAAAGCAATACTGTTTAGTAGATATATCTGTGATGTTTTTCTTTTGAATGAAATGTACTTTTAATACTGCAAGTGTTTTGAAAGTTTGTTGTGTATGCATATACTGCTTATACATGTTTAAGATATTTTGTTATAAAAATTGTGCTCGAATATAACATTCTAACTCTGTAGGCATTTTTTAAGTGTGAACATCTAATTGTTTATTATTTTTAAATTAAAATATAAAGACTTATGCTAATATATTTTGGTTAGAAAATTTTCAGATCATTAAATTGTTTTATAGTTGAATGTCTTTGATGTTATACAATTTAAATAAGTGAAACTAACTGAATAAATATCTACAACTTTTCTATAACTTATGAATAATTATCTTCAGCTTTTCTATAACTTTTGAATAAATATCTGCTATCACTTTATCTGCAACTGTATTTCAATGAATGCATTTGATATATATGTATTTTGTGGTAAAGAACGTCATTTGTTGAGAATTGCGAAACATTTCATAATTTGAGTGATAAATAAAATTTGGTTACAAAAGTAAATTTTAGAGAAAGTTAATTTTTTCTTTAAATATCAAAGCTGAACGATATCAAAGTAAATGATTTTTGGAAGAATGGAGAGTTTATATATTTTTCTTTTTAATTATTTTGTTATGGTTCTTAGATGTTTAGAGTTACTATTTGGATCCTTGTGCTGATTATTTGTTAGCTATATGAAATATCTGATAGTTTAAGTGATAAATATATTTTATATAAATTTTTATACTCTTATAATTTGAGCATTTTATTTTTTTCCAATAAAGCTTTGGGTATTGTATATAGATTTGTTGTATCATTCTCTAGTTGTATAGTTTTAGAATTTTTTGTATGAAATTTTATATAAAAATGTGCACATAAATGTTATTAAACCAAAGAAATTCTTATTTGCTTTTATCTTTGGAATAATATATAAATCTGCACTTTTCCATTTGATATGAAATAGTTTCCATAATATATTTTTTAAAAATTTGTGTACACATTTTTGTTTGATAAATGATGAATATTTGAAATTTGAATTGCAAGTTCATTGTTTCCTAAGCTGTTATTGTTTATTTGCATTCATGCTGCATTTGTATCATCATCATTTGAATTAATATTTGTATCTTGGACTTAAATAAAAGGTGGATGATCAAAATATATTAATTCATATTGTGCTCAACTTGAGTTAAAATATTACTTCCTCTTGTTTGAAGACAGGACTCAAATTTGTTTGATTTTTTGTGAATGCCAAACCACTTATTTTTTTATGTGTTCTGGTCAACATATTTATTATTTAAACTTTTTAATTATTCTAATATAATTAATGTCGCCTTTTTGTTGTTAATGATTGCAATAAAAAAATGATTGTGTGTTGAGAAATAAATTAATTGTTTGATGTATATATTTATATTAGCAATTCATTATTTATACAAGAAATAATTATCTTTCCATAATAATTTAATTTTGTCTGAATAGCAATGCAGCTGATATAAGAATGAATGTGATGGAAGTTTTGCCTTCCAAAAAATGTATGTATAATACAGTTTCTGCCTAGTCATTGTGATTTTTCTGCCAAAATATGAGTAAGTCAATTTTGTATAAAATTTTGTTTCTACTTAGTTTCTTGATTGTATATTTTTCAAATCTGTTCACATTTCTTGGTTGCATTTCAAGATATAGTAGAATGTAAGTTTATATGAATTTGAACTTTTATTTAATTTACATGTAAGGTTATATATTTAAGTAGGCATTGCTGCCTTGCAGTCAGAAATATTTGTTATAGCTGCAGACATAATGGATGACATAATTTTTTTTGTATGATGTTAATAAATGTGCACATTGAATTTAAAAAGTTTATAATATTTATTCACCCAGTTGCTGATATTTCATAACACTACACAATTTTTAGTTTTACCTTTCTTTGGTGATGAAGATTCTTTTTCTGTCATTAGGATAATATTATAACCTATAACTTTCTTAGAAAATTTGAAAAGAAAGTACTTTAGTTAAAAGCATGCCATAAAGCGATATTATGGGAAATTTCTTGTTCAATATCGTACTTGTAATAATAATTCATCCAGGGCATACTGTTATTTGTTGGACCAATAGCTCCCATTAGAGGCCCCATATCAGAATGCATGTAAGTTCACTGTAAAAAAAGTTCAGAGTACATTTTTATTATTCGAATTTTCTCAAAATGAAATTGTATATCGTATTGTTTATCGATCAATAATACTGAAAGTTTTCTTTAATTATTCGCTTGCAGGCCTACAATCAATTTTTATATAGGCACCAGTTTAACAAGAAAATTCATCTTCAAAATAGAAAAGAAAAAAAAAATTATTTAGCCACCTCTCGTAAGTACAGCCGCATCAGCGGTGAAATCTGAGTAATCATTGCGGCCAGAACTTTTAATAGAAGATGTTAGGCATTTGTAACGAAAAATTTTACACTATTTTATTTAGAAATGGTAAAGGAAATTCCAGCATTTCTCTGCTGGTGCAAGTTATTACCTTTCTCTCTGTCTCGCTCTCCCAAACACAGGAGCTCATATTGGGTTATATATGCCATCGGAACAAGCTGATTAACTTTAGTACTAGTATAATTCGATGATGCCATTGGATTACAGCATTGATGAAAAAGATTTTCGGAGTAAACTGTTGTAATATATTTACTGCTGGAAAATGCAGTTATTTTTACATCACAGAAGCCCCTAAATTCATATTGAACAAATATTTTGCATTGTTATAAAGTTTAGGATAACGGATTAGGAAAAAATATTTGTGGCTCAATTCGGAAAGCGACTTGAAGCGGAAAGAAAAAATGTTGTCATTCAAATATAGCGACTTTTGCACGAAACTTACTTTTAAACAGGTACGTTAAATCATTATCATTACAGTGAAGTTTGGCTAAATTTAACGTTTTTAATTGTAGTTCTTTGGCAATTCGAATTTATCTTGCTTAGTTTCAGACCAAGTCTACACATAATCTTTCTAAAATAAGCTAATTGTTTTCGTTAATTAAGTACAACTGTTCTTTATGTCCTCAAAGTGCCCAAATTCTTTGTCTTCAATCCTCAATATCCAAACAGTGTTTGAAAGTTCTTAATTCGGGAGAAGTTCAGTGCTATTCAATGAATCCAGTAAAAAGAAAAAGCTTATTAAAATTGCTTACTGTATTTATTTATCACGTATTATTTATTTAAAACTGTGAAATATTATGAATGAATCTTTCTTTGCCATTTTTAGTTTAAAATTTGCCATTTTCTCTTACTATATTAATTTTTATATAAAGTTATTCTAAATTCAGATTTTTTGCATAAGTCGAGTTTGTGTGGTTCAGTCAATTTCAAATTAGTAAAATTTCGCAGCCTTTTATTATATCGCATTATTTGCTTACAAGAATTATTTATCTAAATACTAAAGTAACTCTGTAAATATAGATATAAATCATTATTGGATACCCATGGTAAAATAAGGAAGAAAGTTTTTTTTTTTTTATAACTAGGTGAGTTTTTTTTTTTTCTCTTTAAATGCCATGGACTAAATAATGTTGAATAGAAAATCAAACTTGAGTAGAATTTCGGTTTACAAAAAAAAAAAAAAAAAAAAACATCCAGACGTTTCTTTTGTTCTTGATAATCATTTTAATACTCTGAAATGATACCTTTTAACATTTCCTACAAAATAATTAAAATATTTTTTTTTAATTTCAATCAGAATATTTTTTATAAATGATGCAGTTGATACTACACATTACTTACTTCAATTTCTATTATACTAATTAGCTCTCTAACAAGAATTTTTCCAACAAATAAGAATTACGTGCTTATTAAAAAGGGTCATTTTAATAGAATAAAATATTAGTATGCTAAACAAAACCTAAAACGATTATTATTTTTTTTTAATATGTTCCCTTTTTAGTTACTACTACTTAGCAAGCTTAAATAAATGAATTTAGATTTTTAATTTTGAAATATATGTGCATAATACCACGTTTATAAATAAAAGATTTTTTGAAAGAATGAGTTAAAAAAAAAAAAACGTAAAACGATAGTATCTGAAACCACTTTAATGATTTTTACCCGATTAACCTTTCTCTACTTTTATATTCGCTATTTCACAGTTTAGGAAATATTCTGTCCTTGATTAAAGAATATTTAAATGTGTTCAAAAGGCTTTAAAGTTTTAAATCATTTTGTTAAATTAATTTTAAAATTTTTATATGTGGGGTCTTGAAACCACTTTTCTTGAATAATTCAAGAGAACGTTAGTTATTAATGTGAATCTTTTGAGTTTTATGTTATTTCAGTTCATTATAGTATTCATTACTTAAAATTCCTTATAAATAATTTAATTTAAAAAAGTGTATCCTTTTTAACGAAGAGAATAACTTCTAAAACCTGCATGCTTAAGAGCTTTTATAGGGCTAAACCTGGCTTTGAATGTAGCAGCCATTCAATTTACAGGAATTTTTTCAAATAATTGATAAGGTCTAAAAGCAATTCTTTTTTGAAAAGGGTGACTAATTTTACAATATTTTTGCCATAATTAGCAGAACTTTAGTTGTTCATTTCAGATTTCACTTCAAAAAAAGCAGTTGTGGTTATTCAATCCAAACACATAAAAAGGGAAGAAATCATTCAAGTTTTGGAAATAGATAAAATTTTTCATCGTATATTAACACGAAAATCAAGAAAAGTACATTTTTTCTTCAAATAAATAAAAACAAATGTATAATGAAAGGATATCCAGCCCCTGTTTTTTTTCCCTTCAAAATTAAACACCTTTAATTGTGTGTGTGTGTGTGTGTGTGTTTTTTTTACCTTAAATTTTAATGTTGGTAAGTGCATAACAATTTGATTTACTACCGAACCGATAAAAAAAAATTCATTCCTTAAAATAAGGTTCTTAAACATGGCTGTTTTTTTCCCCTCTTGAATGTCTTTCCTATTATAACACTTGTATCAACATTTTATTACTTCTAATATATTTTGTACTTTTTTATACTGTGTATGTCTTCAAATAACATCTTTGGGAAAAACTGAAATTGCCTTTAAGTTGAAGTTAGCCAATTAAAAATTTTTCTCTTATAGTTGCACCAACATTGATTGAGAACTAGGTACTATCAAAATTTATTTGTAATGGGCCTGCACTTTCTAAGGCCAACCTTTATTAAAGTAGTATTTTTATTTTATAAATCAAATATGAGAGAATCAGAAAATTTGGATTTTGATTAAAGAAGTTTACAACAATTAATTGATTTTAAAAACATGAAACAAAACAAAAAAAATAAGCACAGGTACAGAGATTTAAAAAAATATATCTGTACCTGTAGGCTGGTCTTTAACTTTCCGTACGGCTAGTGTGGGTATTTTATCTAGTTATGTTTTATAAGATGTGTTAACTAAAATTATTGCCTTTAGGCATATGGAATAATCCCAAATGCAATTGCATTTCTTTAAGAGGCTTTGTTTTTTCCACATTGGAGTAGTTCAAAACAAGATCTGAGAGGATCTTTTATAACTTAAGTATTCGAAATATTTCATTTAGATGATAATCAATATTATTCTTTTGGTAATTCATGTAGATCGAAAAAGTACCATATTTTTTTCAAATTAAGTGCATTTTTAACAATTTTGAAATGTAATTATGAAAGGCCTTATTAGTTAGAATTTCTAATTGGGGAAGGGAGGGGTTCACATTTCTTCTGTTGTAATTTTAAACATTTATTATTTTTATTTACTAAAAGTTCTTTTCGGTAAGACTTCAAATAATACACGCTTATAATACGTAATAATTTTACAATAGTATTGTTTTCATTTTTATTAATTTTAATGCATATATTCCTATTTATATATGTTTAGTTTATCACTTATTTACAAACTTAAGCATCTGTATTCGTATTTAGAGTAAGTACTACATTAGACAATGAATAAAAATACCGATCGCGCTTTTTTTTCAACGTAGTTGATACTTGCAAAGCTTTAAGCTTGTGAAATATTCTTTTTTTTAAACAGCAAGAAAATTTATCTTCAGAAGCGATTTTAGACTATCGAAATAAATGTCGAGAATTTTCAGCGCCGTCCTCAAACATAGAACGAATCGTTTAGATGGTGAGATAACAAGCGAGGAAAGTTAGATTTTGAATTCGTAGCCGAAATATAAGCCCAACGTTAAATATGGTTTGAAGAACCTTAATTGATGATTGCCACAAGCAGTGAATGGTGTTTATTCATATGAAGTAAAAATCACTTGAATATTTACGACTGAGCATATCTTCTGAAGTTTTTCCGCTAGTTAAGTTGGGGTTCAGTCTGTTTATAACATATTCCATAGATTGTTTACATTCTGAGTTATAAAATGTGATATTTTTCGCAAATGTTTGCTAAATTATTATACATTTATAAATATATCTGTTAAATTTTGTTGTGTTTTAACGAATGTACGTTTTATTTTTTTTCTGCGGTAAAATAAACTTCCCTTGCCGTGGCAGCTTGTTCTTTAATAACATGCTTGCGATTTTAATTATCATGCAGGATTCCTTCATGAAAGTCTTCCTTATCCAAGATAATTATTTTAGATTAGAAACTTATTAGAACTGACTTATATATAATATTTTGAAAAATTAGCATTTCATTTTAAATCGGAATAAAATAAAACTGCTTTTTAGAATGGCTGAATTTTCTGTTTTTTATTTGGGATAGTATATTTTTTTAACCAAGTTCTGTTTAAAATGCAATGCTTTGTCGATGAAAATTTTATAAATTTCTGCTCTATTTCAAGATATTTAATACAATTGAAAATAATTTTTTTTCTGATATTTTGACTTTAGAATATTTTGAAAGTATTAAACTTGATCTAATTTTTATAGCTATCAATATTTAATTTTTAATTGTTTGATTAAGATTCTAAAAACAAAACAATTAAACTAAGTAAAATCGTTCCATTGCATGTCCTTTTATTATTATCATGAAAACTCCCTCAAAGACTCAGAAGAGTAAGGATTCATTTTTGAAAAGAAAAACTATAATCAGCATGCATAACATTGTAGGGTTCAGCAGTGAATTAAAATAGCTTGAAATAACATCTTTATATAAGTTTGTTTTGTAGTGCAATAAGATATACTTTTTTATTTTCTTTTATGTTTTTATTTTTAGTTCTACTTATTATCATTATATAAGTCTAGTAAAAGCAAGCATGCTCTAGAAATTATGGAACATTTAAATAATCCATGATTATATTATCTATAAATAATTTTATGAAAAACAGAATTATTATTATCAACAACATAACAATCTAATTAACAATTTTAAAATATATAGCTATTTGCAGAAAGTATACAAATATGTAAAGTGACTAGTTATATTTTTTATATCAAAGTATGAAAAATTAATAACATGTGTACAGGACTCTTGACATCATAATATTAACTTTTCATATGCAGTATTAAAATATATAATCAGTTTTAACCTTTTATAATATTTATAGTAGCTATAACCATGCATATCATAACCAGTTAACCATATAATTCATAAAAACAGAACTATAACTATTAATTTGATTTTTGTTGTTAGTAAACTTGATTACTAAGTACAAAACAATATTCTAAAGTGTAACTGAAATTGAATTACAGGTTGAGGAATTTTCTGAATACTGATTTTAGTATTTTAAATGAAATATTACTTGGATTAATGAAAAGGAATATTTTCATATTTTTCTGATAGAAATATGGCTCTTTTGCTCTTATTTCATATAGGAAAAAAAAAAAAAAAAGGATTAAGCGTCAAAATACTAACTATTTGTTTAAATGAACACCAATTAAATTATAAAAACTTTCAAAAGTGTTCTGCTGTGTTATCAATTTTATTCCCATAATTTTAACGAAAAGCTTCATTAACAGGCAGTTCCATTTTATTATTTAATGACTCTCTAAATATGCAATTAAACAATAGATAATTTTATTGAAAATATGAATTTAAGTTGCAGATATGTTTTTTTCCCCCACCAGTGTATGAGACATTTTTTTAATACACAGAATGGCTCTCTCTTTAACACCTGAAGATAATTTTAACAATAACATTCATCCACCTGTAAGTGGGAAATATGTCTTGTCTCAATGGCCAAATTCTTTTTTTATCCTTGAAACACTGAAATTTTCTCCGTGTCATCTCTTAATTTTTCTTTAATTTCTTTAAAAGGTACTTTTTGACATAAAGCAATATTCTGGAACTTTTTTTATTCGTTCAAATTATTTTTTACCTAATAGAAAAATTATCCTAACCAGCTACATTTTTGATCACAAAGTAATTAAAGTTTTCAACCTTTTTTTTTTTTTAATGTAATGTAGTGTAGTAGTGGATTCTAAAATATTTTGTTTTTTAACATCAAGATTATGTTTATTTAGTAATGCGAAAACATCGTACTTGGTGAATGGAGTTGTACTTTCAATTTTAAATGTTGTTTGAGTGTTACTTTCGCATTTATGCATATCTTTCGTTTGATATATCATTGCAAAAAAAATTTATTGCAGCTTTTTTCAATATCAAAATACTTGCAAAAAACGCAAATTTTAATTAGATACTTTATCTTATCAAAAGTTGTTCGAGTTAAGTAGATGCTATAATTACATGGATGGTAATTAGTAGCAATTCCCAGCAAAAATGCATTCTAAAATTCATAATTGTCAAAATGCATTAGCTTAATTTGGAAATCCTCCCCCCCCCCCATTTGTTTTGTTTTAATATACTTGGGAATTAGTCGTCAGTCTAGTATTCCCTAGGCTTGAAAAGTTTCTAATGAATTTACTTTTGGAGTTTTCTTTCTCGGAAAATATGGAGGGGGGCGTGGCCTGGTAGTACCCGATTCCACCGAAGAACCGTCGTGTGAGCGGGCCTGGTGCATGCTAAATTCATCCTCCTAACGACCTCCTGCTGGTGTGGTGTGGAAGGCTGGAGAGGGGCGTGTCAGCTCAGGTATCATCCTCGTCATCTAACCGCGATTTAAAATTACGAGGTCCGTCCTTAGGATTTGATTGGATTGGATTCGTGGATTTTAATGACTCAAGAACCAGTTCTGACTATACTGCGCATGTAAAAATTAAATAAATGTCAATGTGTACTGTGATTAAAATGTTGGCATGATACCAACAGCTTCTAAAAATTTAAAAATGTTTTGATGGGGGTGCTCAACCATCAGCATTCGCATTTCCAGCGATGAGCAGTTAAGAAATTGTATCCGATGAAATCTAAAATTAGGACATTCAATTAAAACTGTTATAACCACGTAGTTTAAGAGGAATATTGGACAACAAGAAGGTTTCATGGACACCAATACAAATAGGATGAAAATTGTTGATGAGATTTTTAATGTCTTGAAGTTTAGACTGAAGGCCGCGACAATTCCATGAAAGGAAGGTACCCATTAAGAAAATGTTTTAGTAAGGGGGATAATTGAAGTTGATGGAGTTGCATTAGCGTCGCAACTCATTTTTAACTTTTCATCCTCTTCCTCCGATTGGTGAAGGGAGATGAGTTCGGGACTTTTTAAATGATCACCAAAAATTGACATGAAGTCCTGTTGGACAACATCCTTATATCCAACATCCTTACAGTGACAGAGTTCTTAACGGCAGGTTTTCTAAATGTTGTCAGTAAGTCATGTTTTGTTAGGCCGCACTTTGAAAGTCTAAGTGCCAAAGAAGTCTGGGATTTAGATCTAGATTTACGCCTAAATGGCCCAGAAGTATCGTTTGTGCCACATTCCGAATTTTAGGATTGTGCTTGAATGGGCAGTTTTGTTTTTTCTATTTGAATGTTTTGATTGGCAACAGTTGGGGGATTCTTTATAATGATTGATGCATAACTTGAATCTTTTGTAGGAATTTGAGATATAACCTTGCGTCTCGCTTCAGGATACGAGATGTTTTATTTAAATTTGACTGCAACTATTTTCTTCTCTAGCTGCCGACGAGGACAAAGTCGAGAATAGGCAGTGTGGTCTCCATTGCAGTTAATGCACTTTTCAGCTGCAGAACGCTGCTGGCCATCATGACCCTTTTCTGCACAGCGAGCGCAAGTCAGAGTCCCGCGGCAGTTAGAATGACCAAACTGTTGACATTAAACAGTGTAGAGGGTTTGGAATATATGGCAAATTTATGTATTATTGAATTTATATATCTTGTTTTAATTGATTCAGGTAATTTGGGGCTGTTGAAAGTAAGAGCGTAGTGCTTTGTATTAAGGAGTTGTCCATCCCGCCAAATGAAAAACTGGCGTACATGAGTCACCCATTGGTATTTTAATTCATTGGTTATAACTTCGACAGGGACATTGAATAATTCCCCACAAGTTATTACTCCTTTTGAAGAATTCAAAAACTTATGAGGACTAACGTTTACAGGGATTGTTGCCAAAGCTTTCAATTTCATAATTTTCTGGGATTGCTGACCGGTTTGGTGTTTTTTTGGCGCTAGAGCCATATTTGGCTATGCTGTGCCAAACAAATGGTGGGATTAAAGAGCAAAATATAAAAACGCATATGATAAAATGTAAAAGAAGGTATCAATATTAATAAATGTGAAGTATGTACAATGTTAAATTTATTTAGGTGAAACATTGCCGCGAGAAAAAAGAAACAATAAATCTAGGTAAAATGTCAAAACATGACATTAAAAAGTTCTATATATATAGGAATAAAAGCGAATGGTTTTTAAAAAATTTAAGATATTTTGGTGGTATTTCTCAACCACCAGGTCTTTCAAAGTTAATGTTGATAACTTAAAAAAAGTGAACGAGAGGAATTAAAAGATGGACACTCGATTAAAATGTGATTTATGGTAAAATACACATGACATACAGGGCACTTTGGTGCCGCCTCGCCAAAAATGAGATGTTTTTGCGTGTAGCGAGTATGCCCCATACGGAGGCGTGTCAATTTGACATCAAATTCGCGTATAGGGTGATTAGGCCACAGTCCAATAATTAGTTTGACAGAATGAAGTTTATTCTGGATGTGCAGACCACAAGTGTTTTGCCAGGTAAAATAGATGTGTTTATTGAAGACCTTCCTAACATCACTATATGGAAGACCTTGGTTCAAGGGCGACACTGCAGATTTTGCAGCAGAATCCGCCAATTTGTTACCATAAATGCCTACATGACTGGGGACCCAACGAAATAAGATTTGAAAATCCTTATTTTGAGAAATGTGCAAACTGAACAGAATTTGTACAGCAATTCGGTGGATTTGATGATTGTGGTAGTTTGGAGAGTGCCTCTAACGAACTCCTGCTATCAGTGTAAATAATGAATTTACGCTTTGCGGAAAGCGAAATTTTCTTGAGAGCATAGAAAATGGCTACCAATTCATCAGTTAGAACTGAGCAACTGTTGTGAAGACGGTGGCTCATTGTATCAGATGGAAGTATTATTCCACAACCAACATGGCCATCTGATTTCGAGCCATTCGTGAAAACAGGCGCAAAAGATGAATATCGATATCGATTCTGTAGAAAAAGCTGTTTCAAGATAATATAAGAAGTCGAGGATTTATCAAATCCTCTGAAAGGATTAAGAAATGTAAATTGCGGAATATCCCAAGGTGGGAATTTAAAAGGGTCAACTTTAATATGAATATCGTTCAAGTTCGAGTCATGCAGGAGCATTTTGACTCTTTCACATAATAGTAGAATATGAGAAGGATGGGCATTACATAGGCCAACTGGTAGTGATATTTCTCTTAATGATTGTTTTAGAACAGATTGTGTTCTGAAATAAAACAGAGCGGACAATTTCTTACGTCTTAAACAAAGGGGTAGCTGGTGGCAAATAACGTAGAGGCTTTCTACTGGAGAAGTACGGAACGCACCAGAGCAAATGCGCAAAGCAGAATGATGGACGGTATCCAGTCGCCGCAAAGCGAATGAGCGGGCGGAGCAATGTACCATATACCGGTATCGATTCGGGAAAGAATAACTGCCTGATAGATGCGAAGAAGGGAGATGTTCTGGAGAGTACCTTTAAAATGTTTAAGGACTTCTCACACTTCTTCCGCAGGTGTAAAATGCGGAAGGAAGGTGAGCTTTTGATCGAGAATCACTCCCAAAAACCGTGTTTCTTTCACAACAGGAATGGAAACGTTTCTAATTTGAATGTTAGGATCATGATGAATGTTTCTTTTACAGTAAAAGTGCACACAGCGACTATTCTCCGGCGAGATATTGTGTCCATTGTTATTGCACCAAGCCACCAATTTGTCCACAGCATTTTGCATTTGTCGCTCTATTATATTCATATTACTACCATGGCATGAGATCTGCAGATCGTCAACATGAAGTGTTCCAGTAACAAATGAAGGCAAATGATTCAAAATCTGGCCGAGATGAACAATAAAAAGTGTTACACTGAGGACATTTCCTTGGGGAACTCCCTCAGTGTGAATAAAATGATTAGAATAAAAATTGCCAACTCGAACACGAAAGGTGCGATGTCTTAAAAAGTTTTGTAAAAATATGGGTAAGTTACCCCTAAAACCTAGGTTAAAAAATGTATTAAATATGCCATGGCGTCATGCACGGTCATATTCTTTTTCTATATCGAGAAATATGGAGACAAGATGATTCCTCCTCACAAAGGCATTTCTTATTTGTGTTTCCAATAATACAAGGTTATCGAAAGTGGATCGACCTCTACAGAAACCACTCTGCATAGGGGGGATGTTTCCCTGTTTCTCCAATTCGTATATGAGACGAGCATTGACCATGCTTTCAAATATTTTACAGAGGCAGTTTGTAAGGGCAATCGGTCTATAATTCAGAGGAATACATGGCTCTTTGCCTGGTTTCAATATTAGAATCACAATAGCTTCACGCCATTGTGAAGGGTATTTCTGTTCCGTCCATATTCTATTAAATAGAAGCAACAGATTGGTAAGAGATGTCATATTTAAATGGCGAAGCATAGTGTAAGTAATTTCATCTAGCCCGGGACTTGTATCTTTGGTTTTAGACAAGGCCATTTCCAGTTCAAATATCCTAAATTCACAGTTGTATAAAAAAATTGGTTCGGGATTTAAACCGCAAAGGCAACCGTTCCGTTCGATTCTTAACTGCCTGAAATGTCGGACTATAAGTATCTATTGCGGAAACTTGTGCGAATGCTTGGTCGAGAATGTTAGCCACATCGGTTGGGGCAAAATGTATGACATTTCCTGTTTTTAAAATAGGAACAGAAGTTTCATGATAAATCCCATTAGCAGCCTTTTCCTTTTTCCATAAAAGTTTACTGGAAGTAGAGGATGTGATGAAGGAAATAAAATTAATACATGATTCTCTCTGACTTCGACGCCGAAAGCAATGAAGTTTTCTGTCGTTGGGTATCTTCAAAATAGATTCCATAGTCTTTTCTGGTTTTTAAAACTGTCGCGACACGCTTCGTTCCACCACGGTCTACAAAATTTTCTTAGACGTGGGGAAGTCATCGGGATACTGTTATTTGTTACGTTCATTATGGTTTCTGCAACGAGCTGTATTTCTTCCGAAATATCTGGAGTATTGACCATAATCTCAGTGATATCTGCCAGTTGCGAAAAAGCATTCCAGTCTGCCCGCTGGAAAAAGAAACGCGGATGACAGAGTCACACCATCGATTTCAGTACGGGAGACGATAAAAGGAAAATTGTCGCTATTATGCATATTGGTACCGACAATAAAAGTCAACAGCGGCAGGAGTTCAGGAGAACATATGGCTAGGTCTAGACTGTGGAAAGTACGTGTAGGTTCGTGAAACTATGCTTTCTCGTCATTATTGAGCAGACATTTGAAGTTATTAGAAATGAACTGTTCGATCTGCCACCCACGAGAGTTTGTATTATCCGAACCCCACAAAGTACTAATTTTTATTGATGTCACCTGTTTCTCCAAGTTCCAGCGCGGGCAAGATCGAGCATACGAAGGATGATCGACACCACAATTCACGCACTTTTCTTGTGCGCTACACTGCTGGCTATCATGTCCGTTTTCGGCACAATGGGCACATGTGAGTATCCCGCGGCAATTAACTTTTGAATGACCAAAGCGCTGACACTGGAAGCATCTCAATGGATTTGATATGTACTGGCGAACTGGTAATTTGATATAGCCTGCATATATAGATTCGGGTAATTTAGGACTGTGGAAAGTAAGTATGTAGTGCTTGGTTGGAAGCAATTGACCATTGCACCGAATTGTTATCTGGCGAACATGCGTCATGCTTTGTGGCTTCATTTCAGAGGATATTTCTTCTATAGAGACGTTAAATAGTTCTCCGCAGGTAATGACACCTTTGGAGAAATTTAGAGATGTATGCGGATTCACAGTAACAGGAATATATGCGAGAACTTTTAGCTTCATAATTTGTTGTGCTTGTTTTTCCAATAATAAATCACCAGATTGCATTTTCCGAATCGACGGGACATCACCGACTGTAGCTGCTATTGCCTTTTGTACAAGGAACGGTGAAACAGAAGAAAAAGTTTTTTGTTTATCTGATATTCGTTTGATAATAAAAAAAACTTGGCAAAATATTCGATATTGTTTTGAGGATAGTAAACTTTATGCCACTTAAGGGAGAAGGGTTTTTAGGCCCCATATGATATGAAAAGTAATTCGGCCCGACGGCACCGCCCACCACGGAGCCCAACAAGGGAAGGCAGCCACCGGCTCTGGACATTTCCAACCGTGGCGCTTACTTTAGTGCTAATCGGTACCTATACGCTGGGAGTTACTCCCGGGGACAGTGACCAACCTTAAAGCCAAGCCCAAGGAGTAACCCCTTCGCTTGATCCCTAGCAGACTAACCACTCATGTGGTTAGGTACCGGCCGATTGATACACAGGGGACCACAGTGCACTGCCCGTCTAATGGGTCGCCACGCACGGCCAACACGTGGGGGGGGGGGTTGTCCATGAGAAGCAAGAAGCAAACAGAGCGGCGACAGCTTCTCATGGAGAGCTCCCTCGCTTGCCGTCGAGGGAAAGAAAAAATACAGCAGAAAGTAGAAGGCATAGAAAAGAGTGGACTGAAAGGGAGTAAAGAATTAAAGATCCCTGGGTACCTCGGGATTGGGACACCCGTACTCACCTATAGTAGGTGAGCCCCTGAGGGGGGGATTGCTCACCGGAGTTTACCTCAACCAGCAGATCACCAGATCGAATTTTACGGATATTACTAACTTCTCCAACTGAATTAAGAAATGGTGATACTGTATTAAAAGTTTCATTTTCATCGAAAATATTGTGTACAATAAAAAATAATCAAAATATTTTTCTATAGATTGATTTTGAATTTTATGATGCCTACTGAAGGGACCTTTTTTGGACGGGCCCATGCAAAGAGAAAATGTGGCAAAAAGAAATGTCCCGAAGGCACCGTCCATCACCAAGTCCAACAAGGGTAGGCTCTGGACAAGAAACAACAGGCTCTGGACATTCCCAGGCTCAGCACTTATCTTGGTGCTAGCCAAGATCTATACGCTCAGAGCCATCTCCAGGAACTTTGATCATCCTTAACGTCAAGCCTCAGAAAATGACCTTTTCTCTTGATCCCTAGCAGATTAACATAATACACTGGTGTGCAAAACTTAAGCAACAGGTATATTTTTTGCCATAACTTCACGAGAAATCATCTGAGAGACATGAAATTCAGAAATGAGATACAGCATTTTGTTCTGAAAGAATGACGAAAGCATAGATGCGCAGAAATGAATACAATGCATACAGTATGGAATCAAACAAAAAAAGGCTTTATTGAACTCATAGTATCGTTACACATGATTGTCTGTCCAAGAGGAAGAACATCAAGCAGATGTTCCTTAGTATGGGGTATGCCCTCCCCTTACTGCAATGGTTGCTTCGCACCGTCTCCCCATACTCAGCATCAGATTGTCCAACAGTTCTTGAGGTAAGAGTGCCCTTTCCTCAATCAGCATCTGTTTAAGTTGTCGGGTGTTCCCAGGAGGATGTAATCGTGCCGCAAGGCGTCTACCCAAAGCATCCCACACATGTTCTATCGGATTTAAATCAGGGGAGCACGCCGGCCAATCCATTCGAGTGATATCTTCACTTTCCAGGAGCTCCTCAACAGCATGAGTCCTGTGTGGCCGTGCATTGTCATCCA